>CM059443.1:38747464-39004005 GCA_030390025.1 Squalus acanthias
CTCTCCCCGTCACACTCTCCCCGTCACACTCACTGTCACACTCGCCACATCACACTCATTGTCACACTCTCCCCATCACACTCACTGTCACACTCTCCCCGTCACACTCTCCCTGTCATACTCACTGTCACACTCTCCCCATCACACTCTCCCTGTCATACTCACTGTCACTCTCTCCCCATCACACTCTCTCCATCACACTCACTGTCATTTCTCCCCGTCACACTCTCCCCGTTACATTCACTGTCATACTCTCCCCATCACACTTACTGTCACACTTCTCCTCGTCACACTCACTGTCACATTCTCCCCGTCACGCTCACTGTCACACTCTCCCCGTCACAATCTCCCCGTCACACTCACTGTCACACTCTTCCCATCACACTCTTCCCGTCACACTCTCCCCATCACACTCACTGTCACACTCTCCCCGTCACACTCTCCCTGTCACACTCTCCCTGTCACACTCTCCCCGTCACACTCTCCCCGTCACACTCACTGTCACACTCTCCCCGTCACACTCACTGTCACACTCTCCCATCACACTCTCCCCGTCACACTCTCCCCGTCACACTCTCCCCGTCACACTCACTGTCACACTCTCCCATCACACTCTCTCCGTCACACTCACTGTCACACTCTCCCCATCACACTCACTGTCACACTCTCCCTGTCACACTCACTGTCACACTCTTCCCGTCACACTCACTGTCACACTCTCCCCATCACACTCACTGTCACACTCTCCCCATCACACTCTCCCCATCACACTCACTGTCACACTCTCCCCATCACAATCTCCCCGTCACACTCACTGTCACACTCTCCCATCACACTCTCACCGTCCCACTCACTGTCACAGTCTCACCGTCACACTTACTGTCACACGCTCCCCATCATACTCTCCCCGTCACTGTCACATTCTCTCCGTCACACTCTCCCCGTCACTGTCACATTCTCTCCATCACACTCTCCCCGTCACACTCACTGTCACACTCTCCCATCACACTCTCCCCGTCACTGTCACATTCTCTCCATCACACTCTCCCCGTCACACTCACTGTCACACTCTCCCCATCACACTCTCCCCGTCACTGTCACATTCTCTCCATCACACTCTCCCCGTCATGCTCACTGTCACACTGTCCCCCTCACACTCTCTCCATCACACTCACTGTCATTTCTCCCTGTCACACTCTCCCCGTTACATTCACTGTCACACTCTCCCCATCACTCTCCCCGTCACTCTCCCCCGTCACACTCTCCCCGTCACACTCTCCCCGTCACACTCTCCCCATCACACTCTCCCCGTCACACTCTCCCCGTCACACTCTTCCCGTTACACTCTCCCTGTCACACTCACTGTCACACTCTCCCCGTCACCCTCACTGTCACACTCTCCCCGTCACACTCACTGTCACCCTCTCCCCATCACACTCTCCCCATCACACTCACTGTCACACTCTCCCTGTCACAATCTCCCCATCACACTCACTGTCACACTCTTCCCTTCACACTCTCCCCGTCACACTCACTGTCACACTCTTCCCATCACACTCTTCCCATCACACTCTCCCTGTCACACTCACTGTCACACTCTCCCTGTCACACTCACTGTCACACTCTCCCCATCACACTCACTGTCACACTCTCCCCGTCACACTCACTGTCACAATCTTCCCGTCACACTCTCCCTGTCACACTCACTGTCACAGTCTCCCCGTCACAATCTCCCCATCACACTCACTGTCACACTCTCCCATCACACTCTCACCGTCCCACTCACTGTCACATTCTCGCCGTCACACTCTCCCCGTCACTGTCACATTCTCTCCATCACACTCTCCCCGTCACACTCACTGTCACACTCTCCCCATCACACTCTCCCCGTCACTGTCACATTCTCTCCATCACACTCTCCCCGTCATGCTCACTGTCACACTGTCCCCCTCACACTCTCTCCATCACACTCACTGTCATTTCTCCCTGTCACACTCTCCCTGTCACACTCACTGTCACAGTCTCCCCGTCACAATCTCCCCATCACACTCACTGTCACACTCTCCCATCACACTCTCACCGTCCCACTCACTGTCACAGTCTCACCGTCACATTTACTGTCACAGTCTCCCCGTCACACTTACTGTCACACGCTCCCCATCATACTCTCCCCGTCACTGTCACATTCTCTCCGTCACACTCTCCCCGTCACTGTCACATTCTCTCCATCACACTCTCCCCGTCACACTCACTGTCACACTCTCCCCATCACACTCTCCCCGTCACTGTCACATTCTCTCCATCACACTCTCCCCGTCATGCTCACTGTCACACTGTCCCCCTCACACTCTCTCCATCACACTCACTGTCATTTCTCCCTGTCACACTCTCCCCGTTACATTCACTGTCACACTCTCCCCATCACTCTCCCCGTCACTCTCCCCCGTCACACTCTCCCCGTCACACTCTCCCCGTCACACTCTCCCCATCACACTCTCCCCGTCACACTCTCCCCGTCACACTCACTGTCACACTCTTCCCGTTACACTCTCCCTGTCACACTCACTGTCACACTCTCCCCGTCACACTCACTGTCACACTCTCCCCATCACACTCACTGTCACACTCTCCCCATCACACTCACTGTCACCCTCTCCCCATCACACTCACTGTCACACTCTCCACATCACACTCACTGTCACACTCTCCCCATCACACTCACTGTCACCCTCTCCCCATCACACTCACTGTCACACTCTCCACATCACACTCATTGTCACACTCTCCCCATCACACTCACTGTTACACTCTCCCCATCACACTCTCCCCATCACACTCACTGTCACACTCTCCCCGTCACAATCTCCCCATCACACTCACTGTCACACTCTTCCCTTCACACTCTCCCCGTCACACTCACTGTCACACTCTCCCCATCACACTCACTGTCACACTCTCCCTGTCACTCTCTCCCTGTCACACTCTCCCCGTCACGCTCACTGTCACACTCTTCCCATCACACTCACTGTCACACTCTCCCGTCACACTCACTGTCACACTCTCCCGCATCACACTCATTGTCACACTCTCCCCATCACACTCACTGTCACACTCTCCCCATCACACTCTCCCCATCACACTCACTGTCACACTCTCCCCATCACAATCTCCCCGTCACACTCACTGTCACACTCTTCCCGTCACACTCTCCCCATCACACTCACTGTCACACTCTCCCCGTCACACTCTCCCATCACACTCACTGTCACACTCTCCCCGTCACACTCTCCCTGTCATACTCACTGTCACACTCTCCCCGTCACACTCTCCCTGTCATACTCACTGTCACTCTCTCCCCATCACACTCTCTCCATCACACTCACTGTCATTTCTCCCCGTCACACTCTCCCCGTTACATTCACTGTCACACTCTCCCATCACACTTACTGTCACACTTCTCCTCGTCACACTCACCCCGTCACACTCACTGTCACACTCTCCACATCACACTCACCGTCACACTCTCCCCGTCACACTCTCCCCATCACACTCTCCCCGTCACACTCTCCCCGTCACACGCTCCCCGTCACACGCTCCCCGTCACGCTCACTGTCACACTCCCCCCCTCACACTCTCTCCATCACACTCACTGTCATTTCTCCCTGTCACACTCTCCCCGTTACATTCACTGTCACACTCTCCCCATCACTCTCCCCCATCACTCTCCCCCGTCACACTCTCCCCGTCACACTCTCCCCATCACACTCTCCCCATCACACTCTCCCCGTCACACTCTCCCCGTCACACTCACTGTCACACTCTCCCCGTCACACTCACTGTCACACTCTCCCCATCACACTCACTGTCACACTCTCCACATCACACTCATTGTCACACTCTCCCCATCACACTCACTGTCACACTCTTCCCTTCACACTCTCCCCATCACACTCACTGTCACACTCTCCCCGTCACAATCTCCCTGTCACACTCAGTGTCACACATTTCCCGCCCCATCTTCCCGTCACACTCTCCCCGTCACACTCACTGTCACACTCTCCCCATCACACTCAATGTCACACTCTCCCTGTCACACTCTCCCTGTCACACTCTCCCTGTCACACTCTCCCCATCACACTCTCCCCGTCACACTCTCCCCATCACACTCACTGTCACACTCTCCCCGTCACACTCTCCCCATCACACTCACTGTCACACTCTCCCATCACACTCTCCCTGTCATACTCACTGTCACACTCTCCCCGTCACACTCTCCCTGTCATACTCACTGTCACTCTCTCCCCATCACACTCTCTCCATCACACTCACTGTCATTTCTCCCCGTCACACTCTCCCCGTTACATTCACTGTCACACTCTCCCCATCACACTTACTGTCACACTTCTCCTCGTCACACTCACCCCGTCACACTCACTGTCACACTCTCCACATCACACTCACCGTCACACTCTCCCCGTCACACTCTCCCCATCACACTCACTGTCACACTCTTCCCGTCACACTCTTCCCGTCACACTCGCCCTGTCACACTCACTGTCACACTCTACCCGTCACACTCACTGTCACACTCTCCCCATCACACTCTCTCCATCACACTCACTGTCATTTCTCCCCGTCACACTCTCCCCGTTACATTCACTGTCACACTCTCCCCATCACACTTACTGTCACACTTCTCCTCGTCACACTCTCCCCGTCACACTCACTGTCACACTCTCCACATCACACTCACCGTCACACTCTCCCCGTCACACTCTCCCCATCACACTCTCCCCATCACACTCTCCCCGTCACACTCACTGTCACACTCTCCCCGTCACACTCACTGTCACACTCTCCCCATCACACTCACTGTCACACTCTCCCCGTCACACTCACTGTCACACTCTCCACCTCACACTCATTGTCACACTCTCCCCATCACACTCACTGTCACACTCTCCCATCACACTCTCCCTGTCACACTCTCCCTGTCACACTCACTGTCACACTCTCCCCATCACACTCACTGTCACATTCTCCCCGTCACACTCACTGTCACACTCTCCCCATCACACTCTCCCCATCACACTCACTTTCACACTCTCCCCGTCACAATCTCCCCGTCACACTCACTGTCACAATCTTCCCGTCACACTCTCCCTGTCACACTCACTGTCACAGTCTCCCCGTCACAATCTCCCCATCACACTCACTGTCACACTCTCCCATCACACTCTCACCGTCCCACTCACTGTCACAGTCTCTCCGTCACATTTACTGTCACAGTCTCCCCGTCACACTTACTGTCACACGCTCCCCATCATACTCTCCCCGTCACACTCACTATCACACTCTCCCCATCACACTCACTGTCACACTCTCCCCATCACACTCTCCCCATCACACTCGCTGTCACACTCTCCCCATCACACTCACTGCCACAATCTCCCCATCACACTCTCTCTGTCATACTCTCCCCGTCACACTCACTGTCACACTCACTGTCACACTCTCCCCGTCACACTCTCCCCATCACACTCTCCCCGTCACACTCCCTGTCACACTCTCTCCGTCACACTCCCTGTCATGCTCACTGTCACACTCACTGTCACACCCTCCCCATCACACTCTCCCCGTCACACTCTCCCGTTACACTCTCCCCATCACACTCTCCCCGTCACACTCTCTGTCACACCCTCTCCGTCACACTCTCTCCATCACACTCTCACTGTCACACTCTCCCTGTCACACTCTCCCTGTCACACTCTCCGCATCACACTCTCCCCGTCACACTCACTGTCACACTCTTCCCGTCACACTCTTCCCGTCACACTCTCCCCGTCACACTCACTGTCACACTCTTCCCGTCACACTCTTCCCGTCACACTCTCCCTGTCACACTCACTGTCACACTCTCCCCATCACACTCACTGTCACACTCTCCCCCTCAACACTCACTGTCACACTCCTCCCATCACACCACTGTCACACTCTCCCCATCACACTCTCCCCATCACACTCACTGTCACACTCTCCCCGTCACAATCTCCCCGTCACACTCACTGTCACACTCTTCCCATCACACTCTCCCTGTCACACTCACTGTCACAGTCTCCCCGTCACAATCTCCCCATCACACTCACTGTCACACTCTCCCCATCACACTCTCCCCGTCACACTCACTGTCACACTCTCCCCGTCACACTCACTGTCACACTCTCCCCGTCACAATCTCCCCGTCACACTCACTGTCACACTCTTCCCGTCAAACTCTCCCTGTCACACTCTCTGTCACACTCTCCCCGTCACACTCACTGTCACACTCTCCCCATCACACTCACTGTCACACTCTCCCCATCACACTCACTGTCACACTCTCCCCATCACACTCTCCCCATCACACTCACTGTCACAGTCTCCCCGTCACAATCTCCCCATCACACTCACTGTCACACTCTCCCATCACACTCTCACCGTCCCACTCACTGTCACAGTCTCTCCGTCACATTTACTGTCACAGTCTCCCCGTCACACTTACTGTCACACGCTCCCCATCATACTCTCCCCTTCACACTCACTATCACACTCTCCCCATCACACTCGCCCCATCACACTCTCCCCATCACACTCCCTGTCACACTCTCTCCGTCACACTCCCTGTCACGCTCACTGTCACACTCACTGTCACACCCTCCCCATCACACTCTCCCCGTCACACTCTCCCCATCACACTCTCCCCATCACACTCTCCCCGTCACACTCTCTGTCACACTCTCTCCGTCACACTCTCCCCATCACATTCACTGTCACGCTATCTCCATCACACTCTCCCCCATCACACTCACTGTCACAGCCCCCCCGTCACACATCCCCGTTATACGTCCTGCCCGTTACATGCCATTATGCAAAAATTTTGTTTCTAACATCAGAGAGAGACAGACAGACACGGATAGAGACACAGATAGAAGCAGAGAGGCAGGCAGTGAGAGAGAGAGAGACAGTCAGCGTAGCAGAATCACAGGAACAGAGACAGACAGGGCATAGAGTGAGAGAGGCAGAATGAGAAGGAGAGAAATATGCAGAAACAGAGAAAGAGGTAGAGAGACACAGAAAGACAGATATGGAGAGAGAGGAACAGACAGAGAGAATGGAACGGAGAGCAATAAAGACAACAGCACTCTGATTCTAGAGACACAGAGGTGTATAAATGTGATGCGCTCACACTTTCAAAAGCTTGTCTTCCTTTCAGCATTCCCACACAGTCCCAAAGTGGAATTGCAGTCGGTCAATCCAGTGGTTGGGCAAACAGTGAGCCTGGAGTGTTCAGCACGAGACCTTTACCCCTGCCACAGCATCAAGGTTTTTTGGTATCACAACCTTGATCTTCTCGAGGACCAGGAAGAACCAACGATTTGGAACCATGACTCTACATGTACCGTAGCCTCTCAACTAAACTACAAGACAAAGATCACGAACAAAGACCTCACATTCACCTGTGGCATTGATCTCGGCCTGACCGGGAAGAACACTTCACTGGAGATACATCTTAACAGTGAGTCACTCTGGACTGGCCCTTCCATGGGCCCACCTTTGGGTGCTAAGTTCCAAAACTAGGGGCCATAAAAACAAGATAGTTACTAATAAATCCAGTAGAGAAATAAGGAGAAATTTCTTTCGAAATGCTTTCAAAAGGAAACTAGACGAGTACATGAGAGAGAAGGGGATAGAAAGATACGCTGAAAGGCTGAGTTGGAATGGGAGGAGACTCGTGTGGAGTCTAAACACCAGCACAGACCAGTTGGGCCGAATGGCCTGTTTCTGTGCCGTATATTCTATGTAATTCTAAGTCTCTAGTTTGAGATGTTTAAAAGATTTGATAGGGTATTGTGTTCACTTCAAAAAGTACCTCATTGGCTTTGGGACGTCCTGAGGTCGTGAAAGGCGCTATAGAAATGCAAGTCTTTCTTTTTAGATTTAACATCACCCTTAGCCTTAGATGTCAGACTTTGGGCAAATGTTAACTCTGGACAGGAATTGAGATGTGCGGGGGGGCCGAAGCAGGTGGTGGAGGCTCCTGGGACTGGCTGGAGGGCGAGCACTGGGAAATTGAAACCCCCGGGCCTCATTAGCATTTCCCATCAGTAATTCCCCATTCGGGAAAGAGGCCAACACTGACACGCGGGCATCGGAATCCGTGGGGTTCAGGTCACCACCGAGGACCCTTGGAAACAGACCCCAGCAAGACAAGTGAGGAATGGGGGTGCAAGGGGCTGGGCTGGGGGCGGGGGGTCAGAAAGTCAGTGATCGAGGAAGGGGGATGTCTGGGGCAGGAGGAACAGGAATACCTCAACAACTTGCATTTATTGGATGGTGAGACTCCCTCTGTAAAAGGGGTCCCTGATGGAGAGACTCCCTCTTTAAAAGGGGTCCCTGATGGAGAGACTCCCTCTTTAAAAGGGGTCCCTGATGGTGAGACTCCCTCTGTAAAAGGGGTCCCTGATGGTGAGACTCCCTCTTTAAAAGGGGTCCCTGATGAAGAGACTCCCTCTGTAAAAGGGGTCCCTGATGGTGAGACTCCCTCTGTAAAAGGGGTCCCTGATGGTGAGACTCCCTCTTTAAAAGGGGTCCCTGATGGTGAGACTCCCTCTTTAAAAGGGGTCCCTGATGGAGAGACTCCCTCTTTAAAAGGGGTCCCAATAGTGAGATGACTATAAAGGTGTTGTGAATGAGATCCTACACCTGCCCATTTCTACAGGTCTCCAGCCACTTCCCTTTGATATTCAGCTCCTCTGAGAACTTGTCTTGTTTTTTTTTTACATTTTTGTCGTGTCTCTTTGAATATTCTCCCCGGTGAAATAGTCTCTTTGTGAAATGCAGCTGGACTGTACAACATCCGGATAGAGCCAACACAGGCCGTGGGTCAAGCAGGAGATCCGCTGTCCATGTCCTGCAGTGCAGACGGTACCCCTGTACCCACAATCACCTGGAGGAAGTCCGGCCGGGGCACCGGGACCCCCGCCCATTGGAGCATCACCCATGAAAACGGCAGTTCAACGCTGAATATCAATCAGCTGCAACCCCAGGATGGCGGAGTTTACATCTGTGAAATCAGCAGCGGTGGAAACAGCACCAACCGTCAGAGTACAGTCGAAGTTTGGTGTGAGCATCTCTGCCTTTTTAGAAAATATTTAATTAAAGCAGACAGCACAGGAGGAGGCCATTTGGCCCATCGTGCCTGTGCCGGCTCTCTGAAAGAGCTCTCCAATTAGTCCTCTTTCCCTGCAAATCTTTTCCTTTTCAAGTAGATATCCAATTCCCTTTTGAAAGATCCGTTTGCGGGAGACGCTAGCGCACTTCCAGCGCACAATGAGGGCAGGCCGCACGCCATATTGGACCCTTCGGCACTCCTTAAACGGGGCCCCAGGGATTGGGGCAGATCAGACATGCCTGCCACAAAATGGCGGACCTGGGTCGAAGGGCCAAATGGCCAACTCCTGTTCATGTGTTCCTGTAGGATTGCTGGATCTAGAGGATCCCTTTATAGCCAATTTAACAACCAAACCCAGCCTTAAAGTGGCCTCACAGGGCCGAAAAATATTAGAGGGGACGTTGTTGGCAATCCGAGCCCACGTACTGAGAATTGACATTTCAGTTTTACAGGCGGTTTTCAGACACCCTCGATAAAAGGTTGAGTGAGAAACAAGATGAGGAGAGTCGGGAGCCAGTGTGGGTCAGCGAGCACAGGGGGCGATGGGTGAACGGGACTCGGTGCGAGTTAGGACACGGGGCAGCAGAGTTTTTGGATGAGCTGAAGTTTGCTTCCTGATTTTCCAGACGGTCCCCGGAACGTTTCTATAGACGGTGCGGGCAGCGGCAGGGAGAGCGAGGCGCTGACATTAACCTGCCGCGGAGACGCCAACCCTGAACCCAACATCACCTGGGGGGAAACTGACCCCGGCGGGCGACGGAGGTGGAACATTGCCGGGTCACGGGGAAGGTCGGAGCTGAGAATCGATTCTCTGAGAC
Organism: Squalus acanthias; assembly: GCA_030390025.1. NCBI lineage: Eukaryota > Metazoa > Chordata > Chondrichthyes > Squaliformes > Squalidae > Squalus > Squalus acanthias. The sequence continues at coordinate 38,757,494 of CM059443.1, forward strand.
CCGACGACCGGGGGATTTACGAGTGTGTCGTGGAGAATAAAATGGGTGAAGTGCGGCTGGAAACTCAGGTCGATGTCGAATGTGAGTATCTCTGGTAGAAACGTCCCGAGGTCATAAAGGCGCATCATAAAGGCAGGACAGGGTGGGACAACACACAGGATAACACATGGGCTCGAGTGTGTTACAGTTCACACAATCCTGATGAAGAGTCTACACAGAATCATAGAATCTTACAGCACAGTACTCCAGTGCAGTACCGAGGGAGTGCCGCACTGTCAGAGGTGCCGTCTTTCGGATGAGACGTTAAACCGAGGCCCCGTCTGCTCTCTCAGGTGGACGTAAAAGATCCCACGGGCACTATTTCGAGAAGAGCAGGAGATTTCTCCCCGGTGTCCTGGCCAATATTTATCACATCGCTGTTTGTGGGAGCTTGCTGTGCACAAATTGGCTGCCGCGTTTCCCACATTACAACAGTGACTCCACTTCAAAAGTACTTCATTGGCTGTAAAGCGCTTTGGGACGTCCGGTGGTCGTGAAAGGCGCTATAGAAATGCAAGTCTTTCTTTCATTTATTCACAGAAGGAGGCCATTTGGCCCATCGTGTCTGTGCCGGCTCTTTGAAAAGAGTTCTCCAATTAGTCCCACTCCCCTGCTCTCTCCCCATAACCTTGCAAATTTCAAATATTTATCCAATTCCCTTTTGAAAGATTCGCTTGCGGGAGACGCTAGCGCACTTCCAGCGCTGCAATGAGGGCAGGCCGCACGCCATATTGGACCCTTCGGCACTCCTTAGACGGGGCCCCAGGGATTGGGGCAGATCAGACATGCCTGCCACAAAATGGCGGACCTTGGTCGAAGGGCCAAATGGCCAACTCCTGTTCATGTGTTCCTGTAGGATTGCTGGATCTAGAGGTTCCCTTTCTTCTTTTCATCTTAGGCAGTCCCTCGGAACCGAGGATGACTTGCTTCCACATTAAAAATAAGTTCTCAGGTGACTGATGAGTCCAATGCGGGACCGACAGTCTCTGTCACAGGTGGGGCAGACGGTGGTTGAAGGGGCGGGTGGGTGGGGTGCTTGGGTTGACGTGCGCTCCTTGCGCTGTTTGCGCTTGGCTTCCGCTTGCTCCCAGCGAAGAGACACGAGGTGTTCGGCACCTTCCGGATGCTTCTCCTCCACTTTGTGCGGTCTTGGGCCAGGGATTCCCGGGTGTCGGTGGGGATGTTGCACTTTTTCAAGGAGGCTTTGAGGGTGTCCTTGAAGCGTTTCCTCTGCCCACCTGGGGCTCTCTTGCCGTGCCGGAGCTCCGAGTAGAGCGCTTGTTTTGGGAGTCTCGTATCGGGCATGCGGACGATGTGACCCGTCCATCGGAGCTGATCGAGCGTGGTCAAAGCTTCGATGCTGGGGATGTTGGCCTGAGCGAGAACACTGACGTTGGTGTGCCTATCCTGCCAATGGATTTGCAGGATCTTGCGGAGGCAGCGTTGGTGGTACCTCCCCAGTGCATTGAGGTGCCTGCTGTACATGGTCCATGTCTCTGAGGCATACAGCAGGGTGGGTATCACTGCTGCTCTGTAGACCATGAGCTTGGTGCCGGGTTTGAGGTCCTGGTCTTCAAACACTCTCTTCCTCAGGCGACTGAAGGCTGCACCGGCACACTGAAGGCGGTGTTGGACTTCGTCATCGACGTCTGCCCTTGTTGACAGTAGGCTCCCGAGTATGGAAAGTGGTCCACATTGTCCAAGGCCTTGTCATGGATTTTGATAATCGGGGGGCAGTACTGTGTGGCGGGGGCAGGTTGGTAGAGGACCTTTGTCTTACGGATGTTTAGTGTAAGGCCCATGCTCTCGTACGCTTCGGTGAAGGTGTTAACGATGGTTTGGAGTTCGACCTCCGAGTGTGCGCAGACGCAAGCGTCGTCTGCATACTGTAATTCGACGACAGAGTATGGGACGACTTGGATTTGGACTGGAGGTGACGGAGGTTGAACAGTTTCCTGTTTGTTCTGTAAATTAGCTGCACTCCAGCGGGGAGTTGACTGAGGGTAAGATGGAGCATTGCTGCAAGGAAGATCGAGAAGAGCGTTGGTGCGATGACACAGCCTTGCTTGACCCCGGTCCGTACATGAATTGGGTCTGTGGTGGAACCGTTGGTCAGGATCACTGCTTGCATGTCACCGTGAAGCAGGCGGAGGATGGTGACAAACTTTTGAGCGCAACCAAATTTGAGGAGGACACTCCATAATCCCTCACGGTTGACAGTGTCGAAGGCCTTTGTGAGGTCAAAGAAGGCCAGGTACAGCGGTTGGTGCTGTTCCCTGCATTTCTCTTGTAATTGCCACGCGGTGAAGATCATGTCCATTGTGCCCCTTAGTGGGCAGAATCCGTATTGTGTCTCTGGGAGGAGCTCTTCAGCCACTGGGAGAAGGCGATTGAGGAGGATTCTTGCGATGACTTTCCCACAAAATGGCAGACCTGGGTCGAAGGGCCAAATGTCCAACTCCTGTTCATGTGTTCCTGTAGGATTGCTGGATCTCGAGGTTCCCTTTATAGCCAATTTAACAACCGAATCCAGCCTTAAAGTGGCCTCGCAGGGCCAAAAAATATTAGAGGGAACATTGTTGGCAATCCGAGCCCACGTACTGAGAATTGACATTTCAGTTTTACAGGCGGTTTTCAGACACCCTCGATAAAAGGTAGAGTGAGAAACAAGATGAGGAGAGTCGGGAGCCAGTGTGGGTCAGCGAGCACAGGGGGTGATGGGTGAACGGGACTCGGTGCAAGTTAGGTCACGGGGCAGCAGAGTTTTTGGATGAGCTGAAGTTTGCTTCCTGATTTTCCAGACGGTCCCCGGAACGTTTCTGTCGACGGTGCGGGCAGCGGCAGGGAGAGCGAGGCGCTAACGTTAACCTGCCGCGGAGACGCCAACCCTGAACCCAACATCACCTGGGGGAAAACTGACCCCGGCGGGCGACGGAGGTGGAACATTGCCGGGTCACGGGGAAGGTTGGAGCTGAGAATCGATTCTCTGAGACCCGACGACCGGGGGATTTACGAGTGTGTCGTGGAGAATAAAATGGGTGAAGTGCGGCTGGAAACTCAGGTCGATGTCGAATGTGAGTATCTCTGTTAGAAATGTCCCGAGGTCATAAAGGCGCATCATAAAGGCAGGACAGGGTGGGACAACACACAGGATAACACATGGGCTCGAGTGTGTTACAGTTCACACAATCCTGATGAAGAGTCTACACAGAATCATAGAATCTTACAGCACAGTACTCCAGTGCAGTACCGAGGGAGTGCCGCACTGTCAGAGATGCCGTCTTTCGGATGAGACATTAAACCGAGGCCCCGTCTGCTCTCTCAGGTAGATGTAAACGATCCCATGGCACTAGTTCTCCCCGGTGTCCTGGCCAATATTTATCCCTCAACCAACATCAGTAAAACAGATGATCTGGTCATTATCACATTACTGTTTGTGGGAGCTTGCTGTGCGCAAATTGGCTGCCGCGTTTCCTACATTACAACAGTGACTGCACTTCAAAAGTACTTCATTGGCTGTAAAGCGCTTTGAGACGTCCGGTGGTCGTGAAAGGCGCTATAGAAATGCAAATCTTTCTTCTTTTCACAGAAGGAGAAACCTAGCCTCTGACCTGCTCTTGTTGCCACAGTATTTATGGCAGTATTTACGTCCACCTGAGAGAGCAGACGGGGCTTCGGTTTAACGTCTCATCCGAAAGACGGCACCTCCGACAGTGCAGCACTCCCTCAGCACTGCACTGGAGTACTGTGCGTAAAATTCTATGATTCTGCGTAGACTCTTCATCAGAAACTTAACTGGAGCAGCCACATAAATACTGTGGCAACAAGAGCAGGTCAGAGGCTGGGTATTCTGCGGCGAGTGTCTCGCCTCCTGACTCCCCAAAGCCTTTCCACCATCTACAAGGCACAAGTAAGGAGTGTGATGGAATACTCTCCACTTGCCTGGATGCGTGCAGCTCCAACAACACTCAAGAAGCTCGACACCATCCAGGACAAAGCAGCCCGCTTGATTGGCACCCCATCCACCACCTTAAACATTCACTCCCTCCACCACCGGCGTACCGTGGCTGCAGTGTGTACCATCTACAAGATGCCCTGCAGCAACTCGCCAAGGCTTCTTCAGCAGCACCTCCCAAACCCGCGACCTCTTCCACCTAGAAGGACAAGGGCAGCAGGCGCATGGGAACACCACCGCCTCCAAGTTCCCCTCCAAGTCACACTCCATCCTGACTTAGAAATATATCGTCGATCCTTCATCGTCGCTGGGTCAAAATTCCTGGAACTCCCTCCCTAACAGCACTGTGGGAGCACCTTCACCACACGGACTGCAGCGGTTCAAGAAGGTGGCTCACCGCCACCTTCTCAAGGGCAATTAGGGATGGGCAATAAATGCTGGCATTGCCAGCGACGCCCACATCCCATAAACGAATTAAAAAAAGTAGGAGGCCATTCGGCCCATCGTGCCTGTGCCGGCTCTTTGAAAGAGCTCTCCAATTAGTCCCACTCCCCCCTGCTCTTTCCCCAGAGCCCTGCACATTTCAAGTATTTCTCCAATTCCCTTTTGAAAGCTACTATTGAATCTGCTTCCACCGCCCTTTCAGGCAGCGCATTCCAGGTCACAACAACTCGCTGCTTAAAAAACATTTCTCCTCATCTCCCCTCTGGTTCTTTTGCCAATTATCTTCAATCTGTGTCCTCTGGTTACCGACCCTCCTGCCACTGGAAACAGTTTCTCCTTATTTACTCTCTCTAAACCTGGGACCAGTGACTTGTGTTCTCTCTTTACAGGGTTGGTCTTGTTGTTCAGTTCCAGCATTTCCTGTTTCTGACACCAGGGGGGGTGCTGCTCTACACCGAACGCTCACTAAAGGCTAAAATCTCCCCAGTCGGTGACAAAAAAAGGGCAGAACCTTCCGGAAAGTGAGACAGCAGCGAGTGAGTGAGAAATAAATGGGGAGTGAGTGAGAAGTGAATACTGTATTCGCTGCTCAAGATGTGGACTCCTCTACATTGGGGAGACCGGACGCAGATTGGGTGACCGCTTTGCTGAACGCCTCCGTTCAGTCCGTAAGGGTGACCCCGAGCTTCCGGTCGCCTGTCACTTTAATTCTCCGCTCCGCTCCCACTCTGACAGGAGGAGGCCATTCGGCCCATCGTGCCTGTGCCGGCCTTTTGAAAGAGTCCTCTTTCCCTGCAAATCTTTTCCTTTTCAAGTGTATATCCAATTCCCTTTTGAAGGATTCGCTTGCGGGAGACACTAGCGCACTTCCAGCGCGCAATGAGGGCACACCGCACGCCATATTGGACCCTTCGGCACTCCTTAGACGGGGCGGAATCCGCATTGCGATTCTGGGAGGAGCTCTGCAGCCACTGGGAGAAGGCGATTCTCCGCTCCACGCCCACTCAGACCTCACCGTCCTCGGCTTCTTACACTGTTCCACGGAAGCTCAGAGTAAGCTCGAGGAACAGCACCTCATCTTTCGATTAGACACTTTGCAGACTTCTGGACTCAACATAGAGTTCAACAATTTCAGTCCATAACCTCGGCCCCTATTTTTTCAGGTGGCAGCTGTCGATCATTCTGCCATTCCTATTTACACCTCTTCTAGACTCATCTTTTGTTTCTTAACTTGTCCCATTACCATCTCCTTTTGCCTTGCACCATCATCCCTTTTGTCTTTTAATCTCTCCTGCCTTCCATCCTATCACAGACCTTCCCTTTTGTTCTTTCCTTCCCTCCTCCCTCTCCCTGCCCCTACCATTGCTTAAAAACCTGTTACATCTCCAACTTTTTCCAGTTCTGACGAAGGGTCATCGACCCGAAACGTTAACTCTGTTTCTCTCTCCACAGATGCTGCCTGACCTGCTGAGTATTTCCAGCATTTTCTGTTTTTATTTCAGATTTCCAGCATCCACAGTATTTTGCTTTTCTGTTTGTGTGAGTGAGGAGTGGATGGGGAGTGGATGGGGAGTGGATGGGGAGTGGATGGGGAGTGGATGGGGGGTGAATGGGGGGTGGATGGGGAGTGAATGGGGAGTGGATGGGGAGTGGATGGGGGGTGGATGGGGAGTGGATGGGGAGTGAATGGGGAGTGGATGGGGAGTGGATGGGGGGTGGATGGGGAGTGGATGGGGGGTGGATGGGGAGTGATAGGGGAGTGAATGGAGAGTGAATGGGGAGTGAATGGGGGTGGATGGGGGGTGGATGGGGGGTGGATGGGGAGTGAATGGGGGGTGGATGGGGAGTGAATGGGGAGTGAATGGGGGGTGGATGGGGAGTGAATGGGGAGTAAATGGGGAGTGAATGGGGGTGGATGGGGAGTGGATGCGGAGTGATTAAGCATGGGATGTGAAGTGAGGAACTGAGTGAGGACAGACTGACTGAATCTACATAAAATGGGTTTTCTCTCTCCCAGTGACTCAAAGTGATCGGCTCCTGGAACCCTAACCTCAAACTCACAGTTTCCCGTCTGTAACTTTGTGTATTTCATAATCTGAGGAAACTAAACCACATGAAACGCTAAAAGCAGAAGTGACGCGGTGAGTGACTCCATCACAGAGACAAGGAGTTGCGGCCGTTCTCCGGTCTGCGCGATGTTTGCTAACCTGATTCGGCCAGCATTTGGGAGTCAGTTGGTCTCAACAGTACTCAGTTCATAGAAACATAGAAAAATAGGAGCAGGAGTAGGCCATTCGGCCCTTCGAGCCTGCTCCGCCATTCAATATGATCATGGCTGATCCTCTATCTCAATACCATATTCCCTGCTCTCTCCCCATACCCCTTGATGCCTTTTGTGTCTAGAAATCTATTTATCTCCTTAAATATATTCAGTGACTTGGCCTCCACAGCCTTCTGTGGTAGAGAATTCCACAGGTTCACCACCCTCTGAGTGAAGAAATTTCTCCTCATCTCAGTCCTAAATGTCCTACCCCGTATCCTGAGACTGTGACCCCTCGTTCTAGACCCCCCCCCCAGCCAGGGGAATCATCCTCCCTGCATCCAGTCTGTCTAGCCCTGTCAGAATTTTATACGTTTCAATGAGATCCCCTCTCATTCTTCTAAACTCTAGTGAATACAGGCCTAGTCGACCCAATCTCTCCTCATACGACAGTCCTGCCATCCCAGGAATCAGTCTGGTGAACCTTCGCTGCACTCCCTCTATGGCAAGTATATCCTTTCTTAGGTAAGGAGACCAAAACTGCACACAGTACTCCAGGTGTGGTCTCACCAAGGCCCTGTATAACTGTAGTAAGACATCCTTGCTCCTGTACTCAAATCCTCTTGCAATGAAGGCCAACATACCATTTCCCTTCCTAACTGCTTGCTGCACCTGCATGTTTGCTTTCAGTGACTGGTGTACAAGGACACCCAGGTCCCTTTGTACATCAACATTTCCCAATCTATCACCATTTAAATAATACTCTGCCTTTCTGTTTTTCCTACCGAAGTGGATAACTTCACATTTATCCACGTTATACTGCATCTGCCATGTATTTGCCCACTCACTCAACTTGTCTAAATCGCCTTGAAGCCTCTTTGCATCCTCCTCACAACTCACAATCCCACCTAATTTCGTGTCGTCAGCAAACTTGGAAATATTACATTTGGTTCCCTCATCCAAATCATTGATATATATTGTGAATAGCTGGGGCCCAAGCACTGATCCCTGCGGTACCCCACTAGTCACCGCCTGCCACCTCGAAAAAGACCCATTTATTCCTACTCTCTGTTTCCTGTCTTTTAACCAATTTTCAATCCATGCCAGTATATTACCCCCAATCCCATGTGCTTTAATTTTGCACACTAACCTCTTAAAAGAGGAATTTATCAAAGGCCTTCTGAAAATCCAAATACACCACATCCTCTGGTTCTCCCTTATCTATTCTACCAGTTACATCCTCAAAAAACTCCAGTAGGTTTGTCAAACACGATTTCCCTTTCATAAATCCATGCTGACTTTGTCTAATCCCGTTGATATTTTCGAAGTGTCCTGTTATCACATCCTTTATAATAGACTCTAACATTTTCCCAACTACTGATGTTAGGCTAACCGGTCTGCAGTTCCCTATTTTCTCTCTCCCTCCTTTTTTAAATAGTGGGGTTACATTTGCTACCTTCCAATCTGCAGGAGAGGAGTAAATCGACCAGGAGGGTCACACTCCTGATCACTGTCCCGATGCCCCTGCTGGGAAATGTATGTGTGGAATGAGAGAGGCGTGACTGGGGAGTGACTGGGGAGTGACTGGGGAGTGAATGGGGAGTGATTGGGGAGTGACTGCGGAGTGAATGGGGAGTGAATGGGGAGTTTGCTCCCTGGTCCCTGATCGCTGATTCCCCCGTGGCTGCAGGGCTCCTCACCCAGAGTCACTCTGTCCAATTCTTCACTTCAACAACAACAACTTGCCTTTATATAGCGCCTTTAACGTAGTAAAATGTCCCAAGGTGCTTCACAGGAGAGATTATCAGGCAAAATATTGACACCGAGCCACATAAGGAGATATTAGGGCAGGTGACCAAAAGCTTGGTCAAAGAGGTAGGTTTTAAGGAGCGTCTTGAAGGAGGAAAGAGGGGTAGCGAGGCGGAGAGGCGGAGAGGTTTAGGGAGGAAATTCCAGAGCTCGGGGCCCCAGGCAGCTGAAGGCACGGCCCCCCAACGGTGGAGCGATTAAAATCGGGGATGCTCAAGATGCCAGAATTGGAAGAGGGCAGAGATCTCGGGGGGTTGTAGGGCTCGAGGAGGTTACAGAGATAGGGAGGGGCGAGGCCATGGAGGGATTTGAAAACAAGGATGAGAATTTTAAAATCGAGGCGTTGCCGGACCGGGAGCCAATGTGGGTCAGTGAGCACAGGGGTTGATGGGTGAACGGGACTCGGTGCGAGTTAGGACGAGGTGTTATGTACAGCAAAGTCCACGGTTGACTAGGTTAGGAGATCGGTTGAGGTACATCAAGGGGTTAGTAGTTAGCAGACATGAAGACAGGGTTTTATAAGCCTGTGGACCGTAGGAAGGGGGAGACTGAGAGACAGTTTTAAACATCCTGAGGAAGAATGGGTAAGAGACAATGCAATAAATCTCGATTTCAACACAGTGCGTGGGGGGGGGGGGGGGGGGGGAGAGTGTGGAGGACAAGGGATTTGGAAAGTTCAGAGGAGAATGGACTAGGGTACAATCGGTTACATAGAGAAAAGGAAAAAAAACAGAAGGAAAAAATGAATTGCATTTCTCCAGCGCCTTTCACGACCTCAGGACGTCCCAAAGCGCTTTACAGCCAATGAAGAACCTTTTTGAAGTGTAGTCACTGTTGTAATGTAGGAAACGTGGCAGCCAATTTGCGCACAGCAAGCTCCCACAAACAGCAATGAGATAATGATCAGATAATCTGTTTTTTAGTGATGTTGGTTGAGGGATGAATATCGGCCAGGACACCGGGGAGAACTCCCCTGCTCTTCTTTGAAATAGTGCCGTGGGATCTTTTACGTCCACCTGAGAGAGCAGACGGGGCCTCGGTTTAACGTCTCATCCGAAAGACGGCACCTCCGACACTGCAGCGCTCCCTCAGTACTGCCCCTCCGGCTGTGCGGCGCCCCCTCAGTACTGCCCCTCCGACAGTGCGGCGCTCACTCAGTACTGACCCTCCGACAGTGCTGCGCTCTATCAGTACTGACCCTCCGACAGTGCACCGCTCCCTCAGTACTGCCCCTCTGACAGTGCGGCCCTCCCTCAGTACTGCCCCTCCGACAGTGCAGAACTCCCTCAGTACTGCCCCTCCGACAGTGCAGCGCTCCCTCAGTACTGCCCCTCCGACAGTGCGCTGCTCCCTCAGTACTGCCCCTCCGACAGTGCGGCGCTCTCTCAGTACTGACCCTCCGACAGTGCTGCGCTCCCTCAGTACCGCCCCTCCGACAGTGCGGCGCTCCCTCAGTACTGCCCCTCCGACAGTGCAGCACTCCCTCAGTACTGCCCCTCTGACAGTGCGGCCCTCCCTCAGTACTGACCCTCCGACTGTGCAGAACTCCCTTAGTACTACCCCTCCGACAGTGCTGCGCTCCCTCAGTACTGATCCTCTGACAGTGCGGCGCTCTCTCAGTACTGACCCTCCGACAGTGCTGCGCTCCCTCAGTACTGCCCCTCCGACAGTGCGGCGCTCTCTCAGTACTGCCCCTCCGACAGTGCTGCACTCCCTCAGTACTGCCCGTCCAACAGTGCGGCGCTCCCTCAGTACTGCCCCTCCGACAGTGCGGCGCTCTCTCAGTACTGCCCCTCTGACAGTGCGGCGCTCCCTCAGTACTGCCCCTCCGACAGTGCTGTGCTCCCTCAGTACTGCCCCTCTGACAGTGCGGCGCTCCCTCAGTACTGCCCCTCCGACAGTGCAGCGCTCCCTCAGTACTGCCCCTCCGACAGTGCGGCGCTCTCTCAGTACTGCCCCTCCGACAGTGCGGCGCTCCCTCAGTACTGCTCCGAGAGTGTCAGCCTGGATTATGGGCTCAAGTCCTGTAGATGGAGACAGAGACAGAGAGAGGAGCTGGAAGTTAGACACTTTGTTGAAATTTCACAGGTGTTAATATGGCCTTATTAGTATACTTTAGTAATTGGATTCGATCCGTTTCCACTCTTGACTTCGCAACTCTCACCTGAGCCTACTACCGTCTGCTAGGGGTTGCTGCAAATCCTCAGGATCACCCCAGTGCCTCCAGGAATGAAAGATTAATCTCCGGGGACACTGCTGTGAGCAAAAACTCGGGGAGAAAAATCATAGGGGCCATTTAAAAAAAAAAGTGTTTATTCATTTCCTTTGTTTATTAGTTATAGAAATATTGGAGATGGTGAAATAAAGGCTGTTTGGCCAGTCCAGAATTGTCCAATCCGGTAACAGCGTCCGCTGTCCAATTGGCCGTGGGAAGGCGGGGCTCTGTGGGGATGGCCGTGTTGGACGACCAATGACGGGGCTGTGGGGGGGGGGGGGGGAGGTTGGAGGTCATGTGACGAAACCTCCTGGAAACCCTCCAGCCAGAGTTGGGCAGCCCCCTTGTCTGGTACATTGCTGGTGCTCGCCAGGTTGCCAAACCCTTCCGGATTCCCCCCGGGAGACTCCCGGAATGCACGATCGCTGCTGTCGCTAGCTACCCGGGAGAAAAGTACTCCCGGGCTCCTGGAAAGAGCAGAAAGTCGATGTTTAGGGGACGGCCCTTCCAGATTTCTGAGGAGCGTTTCCAGCATTTTCTGCTTTTTGGCATTTATATAGGTCCTTTAACGGAGTAAAATGACCCAAGGCACTTCGCAGGAGCGTTATCAAACTCTGGGCCACACAAGCAGATGTCAGGCCAGGTGACCAAAAGCTTGGTCAAAGAGGTAGGTTTTAAGGAGCGACTTAAAGGAGGAGAGAGAGGCGGAGAGGTTTAGGGAGGGAATTCCAGAGCTTAGGGCCCAGGCAGCTGAAGGCACGGCCGCCAATGGTGGAGCGACGGAAATCGGGGATGCGCAAGAGGCCAGAATCAGAGGAACACAGAGATCTTGCCATGGAAGGAGTTCAGCAAAGATTGACAAGGCTGATACCTGGGACGGCAGGAATGACAATTGAGGAGAGATTGGGTCGATTGGGCTTATACTCGCTGGAGTTTAGAAGAATGAGAGGGGATCTCATCGAAACTTATAAAATTCTGACAGGTCTGGTCAAACTAGATGCAGGAAGAATGTTCCCGATGGTCGGAGAGTCCAGAACCAGGGGTCATAATCTAAGGATAAGGGGTAAGCCATTTAGGACAGAAATGAGGAAGAATTTCTTCACCCAGAGAGTGGTGAACCTGTGGAATTCTCTACCACAGAAGGTAGTTGAGGCCAAGTCATTAAAAATATTCAAGAATGAGTTAGATATATTTCTTAAAGATAAAGGTATCAAGGGATATGGGGAGAAGGCAGGTATAGGGTACTGAGTTTGGATGATCAGCCATGATCTCATCGAATGGCGGAGCAGGCTCGAGGGGCCAAATGGCCTACTCCTGCTCCTATCTTCTATGTTTCTATGTTTCTATCTCGGGGGGTTGTATTGGGTAACGTATTAAACACTCCCCCAGTCAATGCGGGTAACGTATTAAATGTTCCCCGGTTACTGCAGGGTAACGTATTAAATGTTCTTCCAGTTGCTATATGGTGTTTGATTGATGAATTCTTTCTCTTCACAGTTACAGTGAAGACTGAACATGAGGCTGTCACTCTGGGCCTTTCTGTCTCTCTGGCAAGTTTGTTGGTGTTTGGAGTTTTGATTTACCTACTCCGCAAGGCTTTGACAAAGGGGAAACCTTCTACTACCGTGAGCAACGCCACCAAAACCCCGCCCAGCCTGCCCAGGCAGTCAAGTCCTTAGAGAACCCTTTGTGCGGTCGGCCTCAGGACCCCGGACAGTGGGGGTGGGGCAGGAGATCAATGTGAGCTGTTGCAGATGAGCCAGCTTAATCACTAAACGCTGAAAGCAATCAGCCGAACTGCTGTAATATCACAGCCGAAACTCGGCAATTTATAAACTACTTTCAGAGGACAACTGTGCTGTAAAATCTCTAAATTAAGGAGCGGCACTATTTCGCTGACCTACATTGACTCCCGGTCCGGCAACGCCTCGATTAAAAAATTCTTACCCTCGTTTTCAAATCCCTCCATGGCTTCACACCCCGCCCCCCCACCTCCCTATCTCTGTGACCTCCTCCAGCCCCACAATCCCTCCCAGATCTCTGCGCTCCTCTAATTCTGGCCTCTTGCCCATCCCCGATTTCCATCGCTCCACCATTGGCGGCCGTGCCTTCAGCTGCCTGGGCCCCAAGCTCTGGAATTCCCTCCCTAAACCTCTCCGCCCCTCTCTCTTCATTCAAGACGTTCCTTAAAACCTATCTCTTTGACCAAGGTTTTGGTCACCTGCCCTAATATCTCCTTATGTGGCTCGGTGTCAAATTTTGTTTGATAATCGCTCCTGTGAAGCATCTTGGGACGTTTTACTACGTTAAAGGCGCTATATAAATACAAGTTGTTGTTGTTGTTGAAATATTGTTTTTATTTCAAGATCTGGATGCAGCATCACATGTTATTAAAAAATTTTAATTAAATTTGTCTTTGTCAATTCTATGCTCGTGAGAAAATCGATCCTCTCTGAACCTTCCTCTTTGGTCCTCTGAAGAGGAAAAACTTGCATTTCTACAGCGTCTTTCATGACCTCACAACACCCCAAAGCTCTTTAGAGCCAATGAAGAACTTTTTAAAGTGTAGTCTCTGTTGTAATGTAGGAAACGCGGCAGCCAACTTGCGCACAGCAAGCTCCCACAAACAGCAATGTGATAATGACCAGATAATCTGTTTTAGTGATTTTTTTTTGAGGAGATAACAAGGAGGGTCGATGAGGGTAGTGCATTTGATGTAGTCTACATGGATTTTAGCAAGGCTTTTGATAAGGTCCCACATGGCAGACTGGTCACGAAAGTAAAAGCCCATGGGATCCAGGGCAAAGTGGCAAGTTGGATCCAAAATTGGCTCAGAGACAGGAAGCAGAGGGTAATGGTTGATGGGTGTTTTTGTGACTGGAAGGCTGTTTCCAGTGGGGTTCCGCAGGGCTCAGTACTGGGTCCTTTGCTTTTTGTGGTATATATCAATGATTTGGACTTGAATATAGGGGGTATGATTAAGAAGTTTGCAGATGATACTAAAATTGGCCGTGTGGTTGATAATGAAGAAGAAGCTGTAGACTGCAGGAAGATATCAATGGACTGGTCAGGTGGGCAGAACAGTGGCAAATGGAATTCAATCCGAATAAGTGTGAGGTGATACATTTGGGGAGGGCTAACAAGGCAAGGGAATACACAATAAATGGTAGGACACTGAGAAGTGTAGAGGATCAGAGGGACCTTGGAGTGCATGTCCACAGATCCCTGAAGGTAGCAGGACAGGTAAATAAGGTGGTTAAGAAGGCATACGGGATACTTGCATTTATTGGCCCAGAAATTAAAGACGGAGCCTTCCTGCGGGGGTAAGGCTTCCCCGCGATATCTCACTGCGCGCCTGCCTTTTCCTTCCGAGCTCACACGAACTTTAGTTTCAAGGCTGCAGCTGTGCAGTGTGTGCGTATCCCACAGACGCAGTTAATTCGTGCGAGCTGTGGGATCACATGATTCAGTTAGAGCCAATGGCAGCACACCATCTTTCATTCATAGTTTTGACAGCAAGGGCTGTCAAAGCTATGAATCTATACCCCCCCCCCCACAAAAGAATAGCTATACCTCAATTAAATTTTAAAAAAAAACCATCACATTCATAAAATAAGTATAGTTAAATAAATTAACCACTTTAAACAAAAAATTAAATTTTTGAAAAAATTTAAAATCTTTTTAAAAGTTATAAAAATAAACTTACATTTCTTTAAAGTCTCTAAAAAAGATAAACCTGTTGAAAAAAATTTAAAATAATACTTAATTAACTACTTACCTTGTTAAAAGAGGGTCTTACGCCTCCTTTCTTTATGTGCAAAATCTTCCATGCTTACCTGCGCGTTCAAAGCACTAAGTGCACTGCGTGCGCGCAGCCTGTAGTGCGCACGCGGTTCACTTAGGAACCGCCCCCTTTTGAATTCACCAAGTGCCGGTTTTCAGCGCATGCGCAGTGCATGCAGAAAACCGGCAATTGGAGACAGAATACGCGAGAGTACACAGTGCGTACTCTCGCGTACTAAGACTAATTTTTGGGCCATTAACCGAGGCATAGAATAGAAGAGCAGGGAGGTTATGCTTCAACTGTATAAAACACTAGTTAGGCTGCAGCTAGAATACTGCGTACATTTCTGGTCACCACATTACAGGAAGGATGTGATTGCACGAGAGAGGGTACAGAGGAGATTTACGAGGATGTTGCCTGGGCTGGGGAATTTTAGCTTTGAGGAAAGATTGGATAGGCTGGGGTTTGTTTTCTTTGGAACAGAGGAGGCTGAGGGGAGACCTTATTGAGCTGTATAAAGTTATGAGGGGCCTAGATAGAGTGGATAGGAAGGACCTATTTCCCTTAGCAGAGGGGTCAATAACCGGGGGCATAGATTTAAAGTAATTGGTCGGAGGTTTAGAGGGGATTTGAGGGGAAATTTCTTCACCCAGAGGGTGGTGGGGGTCTGGAACTCACTGCCTGAAAGGGTGGGAGAGGCAGAAACCCTCATCACATTTAAAAAGTACTTGGATATGCACTTGAAGTGCCGTAACCTACAGGGCTACGGACCAAGAGCTGGAAAGTGGGATTAGGTTGGATAGCTCTTTGTCGGCCGGTGCAGGCAAGATGGGCCGAAATGGCCTCCTTCCATGCTGTAAATTTCTATGATTCTATTCTATGGTTGAGGGATAAATATTGAGCAGGACAGCAGTTTCCTTGATGGACGTGTCAGCCGGGGCTCAGTGGGTAGCACTCTCTCTCTCTCTCTCTCTCGCCTCTGAGTCAGAAGGTTGTGGGTTCGAGCCCCACTCCAGAGACTTAAGCCCCTAATCCAGGCTGACCCTCCCAGTGCAGTGCTGAGGGAGAGCCGCACTGTCAGAGGGGCCGTCTTTCGGATCAGACGTTAAATCAAGGCCCCGTCTGCCCTCTCAGGTGGATGTTAAAGATCCCACGGCACTATTTCGAAGAAAAACAGGCGAGTTCTCCCTGGTGTCCTGGGGCCAATATATATCCCTCAACCAAAATACTGAAAACAGATTATGCTGTTTGTGGGAGCTTGCTGTGCACAAATTGGCTGCCACGTTTCCTACATTACAACAGTGACTGCACTTCAAAAAGTACTTCATTGGCTTTAAAGCGCTTTGGGATGTCCGGTGGTTGTGAAAGGCGCTATAGAAATGCAAGTCTTTCTTTTCTATTTTTGAATAGCTTGTCCGCTCCTGGAGTCACAACGGGGCAGTCGCACTCCATGGGAGCACCACTTGGAAATCGAGCAGGGTCCAACACCTTGGCGCCCATTCTCAAACCCGTGCCACGTGGTGAATGCGGGATTGACTGGCCCCTTGTCTCGATAGACCACTGAGATGAGGGCAGCTCCCTCGGACACCAAGCTGCACTCGGCATTTACAACACTTCATCTCGGGGGAGCAATCCAGTTCAAACCAGCCAACAGGGCAGACGGCAGCAAGGAGTTCCCAGAAAACAGAACCTTGAATGAAATAAACACAGATTCCCTTACAGTGCTGAGTTAGAACCGCAATCAAAATAATCTCTGCTGGGTGCCGTGGCAATCTATAATTAACTACGTCCCCTTACTTGGAAGCTGAATCTATCCCATTGAACAGTGAGGCGTTGGGTCCATTAAAAACAAATTATAAATATCCCTCCATTACATTCACGCCTGAAACCATCCCAGATAATCACCCAGTGTCTTTCTCTGAAAAACTGCTGCTCGATTCTGCGTCAACTCTGTGTCATCGTCAGTGTAAGTAATGGAGCTTACGGGAATCAGAGTGTTCCGCCCTTCAGGCACACTGTGTCCCATCAAACACTCTCGGGGCAGGTACTGTACGGGTTAGATACAGACTAAAGCTCCCTCTACACTGTCCCATCAAACACTCCCAGGGCAGGTACAGCACGGGTTAGATACAGAGTAAAGCTCCCTCTACACTGTCCCATCAAACACTCCCAGGGCAGGTACAGCACGGGTTAGATACAGAGTAAAGCTCCCTCTACACTGTCCCATCAAACACTCCCAGGGCAGGTACAGCACGGGTTAGATACAGAGTAAAGCTCCCTCTACACTGTCCCATCAAACACTCCCAGGGCAGGTACAGCACGGGTTAGATACAGAGTAAAGCTCCCTCTACACTGTCCCATCAAACACTCCCAGGGCAGGTACAGCACGGGTTAGATACAGAGTAAAGCTCCCTCTACACTGTCCCATCAAACACTCCCAGGGCAGGTACAGCACGGGTTAGATACAGAGTAAAGCTCCCTCTACACTGTCCCATCAAACACTCCCAGGACAGGTACAGCACAGGTTAGATACAGAGTAAAGCTCCCTCTACACTGTCGCACTGGTGCTGATGCCCTCACTCAGGGCACAGTGTGGTTGACGAGGTCGGACTGTGGGCAGAGATGGAGCATTGGGTTCACACATGAGAAGTGGTTAAACCCACTGACCGGTGAACACATGCATAAGCTGGAGCCTCAACGGCGCCAATTGTCTGCCTGCCAGAGCATAGCTGGTGGGCAACACAGCGAGCTGGCTATAAAAAGAGTTAGTGATCAAACCTTCCGGACTCACCAAGGGACTTAGTCGCTGAGAAGGATGTTTACGTGGAATTGAATTGCTATGAGTCGGGTGAAGCAGGTCTCCTGAGGTGTGTGGGCGGCTGCTTCAGTTCCCTGACCCTCTCAGCTGTTGTACAAGCCTCCTCCCAACTCTCCTAGCGGAGTCCTTCTGTGCCTCTCTCCGAGTGGTCCCGTGTTTCCGAGCCTCGAGCGGGAGGAGGGGGGTGGGGGTAGGTTTGGCATCGTAGCCCACCCCGATTCTGCCCCCACTCCCCTCTGCACTCAACAGTGATCGGGACCGGGCACTCCAGCTGATCTTATCCCTTGCTGGGGTCCTGAGGCCAACTGCCCCTCCCCCCCCCCCATCCCGGCTTGCCTTACTGAGATCAGCGAGCTCGCCACAAACCCTTGCTAGAACCTGGCCCTTTCCTGACTGTGTGGCTCTGGAAGGGTAATTTAAACCTAACCCATCCGGCTGCAAAATGACGGGATCGATCTGGGCAGTCACTTTACACCCGTGACCCCCTCGAGCCCAGACTTCACCCAACATTCAAGTCAACGGAAAGTAAAAGCAGGCAGGTGGTCTTCAGATTAAGAAAGACTTGCATTTCTATCGCGCCTTTCACCACCTCAGGATGTCCAAATGCGCTTTACAGCCAATGAAGTACTTTTGAAGTGTTGCAATGTAGGAAACGCGGCAGCCAATTTGCGCACAGCAAGCTCCCACAAACAGCAGCATGATAAACGGCCAAATAAACTGTTTCTTCGTGATATTTGTTGGCCAGGATGCTGGGGAGAACTCCTCTGCTCTTCTTCGAATAGTGGCCATGGGATCTTTTATATCCACCTGAGAGAGCAGACGGGGCCTCGGGTTTAACATCTCACCTGAAAGACGGCACCTCCGACAGTGCAGCGCTCCCTCCCTCAGCACGAGAGTGTCAGCCGAGCTTTATTTGTTCAAGTCACTGGAGTGAGACTTGAACCCACAATCTTCTGACTCAGGGTCGAGCATGCTACGCACTGAGCCACAGATAACAATTACCATTAAAGTTTATATTAACTAGTGAGACTGCATGTTACCACCGAGTGTGATTACAACAAAGCATCACCATCCCGTTTATGTGCCTATATTTTGAGAGCATAAAAGGCTGTGCCACAATATAACCGATCCCAGTGGGAATATAAGGAAGAAAGTAAGTAGGAAAATCTCCTTTCGGAGTTCCCCTTAAATCCATTTCGTGTTTCGGCTGGTCACGAAAAAAACAGCAGCACCGGCAAAGTCTGAGCTGAAGGTGGCAGCGTTGTGCAGAATCTCTGTGAGTGTCCCAGTCCGAACCTGCCCAACACAAACCCCCGACCCTGAATAACACAAACCCCCGACCCTGTATAACACAAACCCCCGACCCTGTATAACACAAACCCCCGACCCTGCCCAACACAAACCCCCGACCCAGCCCAACACAAACCCCCGACCCTGCCCAACACAAAACCCCGACCCTGTATAACACAAACCCCCAACCCTGTATAACACAAACCCCCAACCCTGTATAACACAAACCCCCGACCCTCCCAACACAAACCCCAGATCCTCCCAACACAAACGCCCGACCCTGTATAACACAAACCCCCGACCCTGCCCAACACAAACCCCCGACCCTGTATAACACAAACCCCCGACCCAGCCCAACACAAAACCCCGACCCTGTATAACACAAACCCCCGACCCAGCCCAACACAAACCCCCGACCCTGCCCAACACAAACCCCCGACCCTGTATAACACAAACCCCCGACCCAGCCCAACACAAACCCCCGACCCTCCCAACACAAACCTCAGATCCTCCCAACACAAACCCCCGACCCTGTATAACACAAACCCCCGACCCTGTATAACACAAACCCCCGACCCTGCCCAACACAAACCCCCGACCCTGCCCAACACAAACCCCCGACCCTGTATAACACAAACCCCCGACCCAGCCCAACACAAACCCCCGACCCTGCCCAACACAAACCCCCGACCCTGTATAACACAAACCCCCGACCCAGCCCAACACAAACCCCCGACCCTCCCAACACAAACCCCAGATCCTCCCAACACAAACGCCCGACCCTGTATAACACAAACCCCCGACCCTGTATAACACAAACCCCCGACCCAGTATAACACAAACGCCCGACCCTGTATAACACAAACCCCTGACCCTGCCCAACACAAACGCCCGACCCTGTATAACACAAACCCCTGACCCTGTATAACACAAACCCCAGATCCTCCCAACACAAACCCCCGACCCTGTATAACACAACCCCCCGACCCAGCCCAACAAAAACCCCCGACCCTGTATAACACAAACCCCCGACTCTGTATAACACAAACCCCCGACCCTCCCAACACAAACCCCAGATCCTCCCAACACAAACCCCCGACCCTGTATAACACAAACCCCCGACCCTGTATAACACAAACCCCCGACCCAGTATAACACAAACCCCCGACCCTGCCCAACACAAACCCCCGACCCTGCCCAACACAAACCCCCGACCCTGTATAACACAAACCCCCGACCCTGTATAACACAAACCCCCGACCCTGCCCAACACAAACCCCCGACCCTGTATAACACAAACCCCCGACCCAGCCCAACACAAACCCCCGACCCTCCCAACACAAACCCCCGACCCTGAATAACACAAACCCCCGACCCTGCCCAACACAAAACCCCGACCCTGTATAACACAAACCCCCGACCCAGCCCAACACAAACCCCCGACCCTCCCAACACAAACCCCCGACCCTGAATAACACAAACCCCCGACCCTGAATAACACAAACCCCCGACCCTGTATAACACAAACCCCCGACCCTGCCCAACACAAACCCCCGACCCAGCCCAACACAAACCCCCGACCCTGCCCAACACAAAACCCCGACCCTGTATAACACAAACCCCCAACCCTGTATAACACAAACCCCCAACCCTGTATAACACAAACCCCCGACCCTCCCAACACAAACCCCAGATCCTCCCAACACAAACGCCCGACCCTGTATAACACAAACCCCCGACCCTGAATAACACAAACCCCCGACCCTGCCCAACACAAACCCCCGACCCTGTATAACACAAACCCCCGACCCAGCCCAACACAAAACCCCGACCCTGTATAACACAAACCCCCGACCCAGCCCAACACAAACCCCCGACCCTGCCCAACACAAACCCCCGACCCTCCCAACACAAACCCCCGACCCTGTATAACACAAACCCCCGACCCTGTATAACACAAACCCCCGACCCAGCCCAACACAAACCCCCGACCCTCCCAACACAAACCCCAGATCCTCCCAACACAAACCCCCGACCCTGTATAACACAAACCCCCGACCCTGCCCAACACAAACCCCCGACCCAGCCCAACACAAAACCCCGACCCTGCCCAACACAAACCCCCGACCCTGTATAACACAAACCCCCGACCCAGCCCAACACAAACCCCCGACCCTCCCAACACAAACCCCAGATCCTCCCAACACAAACCCCCGACCCTGTATAACACAAACCCCCGACCCTGTATAACACAAACCCCTGACCCTGCCCAACACAAACGCCCGACCCTGTATAACACAAACCCCCGACTCTGTATAACACAAACCCCTGACCCTGCCCAACACAAACGCCCGACCCTGTATAACACAAACCCCCGACCCTGTATAACACAAACCTCCGACCCAGCCCAACACAAACCCCCGACCCTCCCAACACAAACCCCAGATCCTCCCAACACAAACCCCCGACCCTGTATAACACAAACCCCCGACCCTGTATAACACAAACCCCCGACCCAGTATAACACAAACCCCCGACCCTGTATAACACAAACCCCCGACCCAGTATAACACAAACCCCCGACCCTCCCAACACAAACCCCAGATCCTCCCAACACAAACCCCCGACCCTGTATAACACAAACCCCCGACCCTGTATAACACAAACCCCCGACCCAGTATAACACAAACCCCCGACCCTGCCCAACACAAACCCCCGACCCTGTATAACACAAACCCCCGACCCAGCCCAACACAAACCCCCGACCCTCCCAACACAAACCCCCGACCCTGTATAACACAAACCCCCGACCCTGTATAACACAAACCCCCGACCCAGTATAACACAAACGCCCGACCCTGTATAACACAAACCCCTGACCCTGCCCAACACAAACGCCCGACCCTGTATAACACAAACCCCTGACCCTGTATAACACAAACCCCCGACCCTGCCCAACACAAACGCCCGACCCTGTATAACACAAACCCCTGACCCTGTATAACACAAACCCCCGACCCTCCCAACACAAACCCCAGATCCTCCCAACACAAACCCCCGACCCTGTATAACACAAACCCCCGACCCTGTATAACACAAACCCCCGACCCAGCCCAACACAAACCCCCGACCCTGTATAACACAAACCCCCGACCCTGTATAACATAAACCCCCAACCCTGTATAACACAAACCCCCAACCCTGTATAACACAAACCCCCAACCCTGTATAACACAAACCCCCAACCCTGTATAACACAAACCCCCAACCCTGTATAACACAAACCCCCGACCCTCCCAACACAAACCCCAGATCCTCCCAACACAAACGCCCGACCCTGTAGAACACAAACCCCCGACCCTGCCCAACACAAACCCCCGACCCTGTATAACACAAACCCCCGACCCTCCCAACACAAACCCCAGATCCTCCCAACACAAACGCCCGACCCTGTAGAACACAAACCCCCGACCCTGCCCAACACAAACCCCCGACCCTGTATAACACAAACCCCCGACCCTCCCAACACAAACCCCAGATCCTCCCAACACAAACGCCCGACCCTGTAGAACACAAACCCCCGACCCTGCCCAACACAAACCCCCGACCCTGTATAACACAAACCCCCGACCCTCCCAACACAAACCCCAGATCCTCCCAACACAAACGCCCGACCCTGTAGAACACAAACCCCCGACCCTGCCCAACACAAACCCCCGACCCTGTATAACAGAAACCCCCGACTCTGTATAACACAAACCCCCGACCCTGTATAACACAAACCCCCGACCCTGAATAACACAAACCCCTGACCCTGTATAGCACAAACCCCCGACCCTGAATAACACAAACCCTGACCCTGTATAACACAAACCCCCGACTCTGTATAACACAAACCCCCGACCCTGTATAACACAAACCCCCAACCCTGTACAACACAAACCCCCAACCCTGTATAACACAAACCCCCAACCCTGCCCAACACAAACCCCCGACCCTGCCCAACACAAACCCCCGACCCTGTATAACACAAACCCCCGACCCTACCAACAAAAACCCCAGATCCTCCCAACACAAACCCCCGACCCTGTATAACACAAACCCCCGACCCTGTATAACACAAACCCCCGACCCAGTATAACACAAACACCCGACCCTGTATAACACAAACCCCAGATCCTCCCAACACAAACCCCCGACCCTGTATAACAGAAACCCCCGACTCTGTATAACACAAACCCCCGACCCTGTATAACACAAACCCCCGACCCTCCCAACACAAACCCCAGATCCTCCCAACACAAACGCCCGACCCTGTAGAACACAAACCCCCGACCCTCCCAACACAAACCCCAGATCCTCCCAACACAAACGCCCGACCCTGTAGAACACAAACCCCCGACCCTGTATAGCACAAACCCCCGACCCTGAATAACACAAACCCCCGACCCTGTATAACACAAACCCCCGACCCTCCCAACACAAACCCCAGATCCTCCCAACACAAACGCCCGACCCTGTATAACACAAACCCCCGACCCTGCCCAACACAAACCCCCGACCCTGTATAACACAAACCCCCGACCCTCCCAACACAAACCCCCGACCCTGCCCAACACAAACCCCCGACCCTGTATAACACAAACCCCCGACCCTGTATAACACAAACCCCCGACCCTGTATAACACAAACCCCCGACCCTCCCAACACAAACCCCAGATCCTCCCAACACAAACGCCCGACCCTGTAGAACACAAACCCCCGACCCTGTATAGCACAAACCCCCGACCCTGAATAACACAAACCCCCGACCCTGTATAACACAAACCCCCGACCCTCCCAACACAAACCCCAGATCCTCCCAACACAAACGCCCGACCCTGTATAACACAAACCCCCGACCCTGCCCAACACAAACCCCCGACCCTGTATAACACAAACCCCCGACCCTCCCAACACAAACCCCAGATCCTCCCAACACAAACGCCCGACCCTGTAGAACACAAACCCCCGACCCTGCCCAACACAAACCCCCGACCCTGTATAACACAAACCCCCGACCCTGCCCAACACAAACCCCCGACTCTGTATAACACAAACCCCCGACCCTGAATAACACAAACCCCTGACCCTGTATAACACAAACCCCCGACCCTCCCAACACAAACCCCAGATCCTCCCAACACAAACGCCCGACCCTGTATAACACAAACCCCCGACCCTGCCCAACACAAACCCCCGACCCTGTATAACACAAACCCCCAACCCAGCCCAACACAAAACCCCGACCCTGTATAACACAAACCCCCGACTCTGTATAACACAAACCCCCGACCCTGTATAACACAAACCCCCGACCCTGAATAACACAAACCCCTGACCCTGTATAACACAAACCCCCGACCCTCCCAACACAAACCCCAGATCCTCCCAACACAAACGCCCGACCCTGTATAACACAAACCCCCGACCCTCCCAACACAAACCCCAGATCCTCCCAACACAAACGCCCGACCCTGTAGAACACAAACCCCCGACCCTGCCCAACACAAACCCCCGACCCTGTATAACACAAACCCCCGACCCTGTATAACACAAACCCCCGACCCTGCCCAACACAAACCCCCGACCCAGTATAACACAAACACCCGACCCAGCCCAACACAAACGCCCGACCCTGTAGAACACAAACCCCCGACCCTGCCCAACACAAACCCCCGACCCTGTATAACAGAAACCCCCGACTCTGTATAACACAAACCCCCGACCCTGTATAACACAAACCCCCGACCCTGAATAACACAAACCCCTGACCCTGTATAACACAAACCCCCGACCCTCCCAACACAAACCCCAGATCCTCCCAACACAAACGCCCGACCCTGTATAACAC
Source organism: Squalus acanthias (assembly GCA_030390025.1). Classification (NCBI taxonomy): domain Eukaryota; kingdom Metazoa; phylum Chordata; class Chondrichthyes; order Squaliformes; family Squalidae; genus Squalus; species Squalus acanthias. Next base: position 38,782,001 of record CM059443.1, read on the forward strand.
AAACCCCCGACCCTGCCCAACACAAACCCCCGACCCTGTATAACAGAAACCCCCGACTCTGTATAACACAAACCCCCGACCCTGTATAACACAAACCCCCGACCCTGAATAACACAAACCCCTGACCCTGTATAGCACAAACCCCCGACCCTGAATAACACAAACCCCCGACCCTGAATAACACAAACCCCCGACCCTGAATAACACAAACCCCTGACCCTGTATAGCACAAACCCCCGACCCTGAATAACACAAACCCCCGACCCTGAATAACACAAACCCCTGACCCTGTATAACACAAACACCCGACCCTGTATAACACAAACTGCCGACCCGGCCCAACACAAACTCCCGACCCTGCTCAACACAAACCCCCGACCCTCCCAACACAAACCCCAGATCCTCCCAACACAAACCCCCGACCCTGTATAACACAAACCCCTGACCCTGTATAACACAAACCCCCGACCCTGTATAACACAAACCCCCAACCCAGCCCAACACAAAACCCCGACCCTGTATAACACAAACCCCCGACCCTGCCCAACACAAACGCCTGACCCTGTATAACACAAACCCCGACCCTGTATAACACAAACCCCCAACCCTGTATAACACAAACCCTCGACCCTGTATAACACAAACCCCCAACCCTGCCCAACACAAACCCCCGACCCTGAATAACACAAACCCCCGACCCTCCCAACACAAACCCCCGACCCTGTATAACACAAAACCCCGACCCTGTATAACACAAACCCCCGACCCTGTATAACACAAACCCCCGACCCTGAATAACACAAACCCCTGACCCTGTATAACACAAACACCCGACCCTGTATAACACAAACTGCCGACCCGGCCCAACACAAACTCCCGACCCTGCTCAACACAAACCCCCGACCCTCCCAACACAAACCCCAGATCCTCCCAACACAAACGCCCGACCCTGTATAACACAAACCCCCGACCCTGCCCAACACAAACCCCCGACCCTGTATAACACAAACCCCCAACCCAGCCCAACACAAAACCCCGACCCTGTATAACACAAACCCCCGACTCTGTATAACACAAACCCCCGACCCTGTATAACACAAACCCCCGACCCTGAATAACACAAACCCCTGACCCTGTATAACACAAACCCCCGACCCTCCCAACACAAACCCCAGATCCTCCCAACACAAACGCCCGACCCTGTATAACACAAACCCCCGACCCTCCCAACACAAACCCCAGATCCTCCCAACACAAACGCCCGACCCTGTAGAACACAAACCCCCGACCCTGCCCAACACAAACCCCCGACCCTGTATAACACAAACCCCCGACCCTGTATAACACAAACCCCCGACCCTGCCCAACACAAACCCCCGACCCAGTATAACACAAACACCCGACCCTGTATAACACAAACCCCAGATCCTCCCAACACAAACGCCCGACCCTGTATAACACAAACCCCCGACCCTGCCCAACACAAACCCCCGACCCTGTATAACACAAACCCCCGACTCTGTATAACACAAACCCCCGACCCTGTATAACACAAACCCCCGACCCTGAATAACACAAACCCCTGACCCTGTATAGCACAAACCCCCGACCCTGAATAACACAAACCCCCGACCCTGAATAACACAAACCCCTGACCCTGTATAACACAAACACCCGACCCTGTATAACACAAACTGCCGACCCGGCCCAACACAAACTCCCGACCCTGCTCAACACAAACCCCCGACCCTCCCAACACAAACCCCAGATCCTCCCAACACAAACCCCTGACCCTGTATAACACAAACACCCGACCCTGTATAACACAAACTGCCGACCCGGCCCAACACAAACCCCCGACCCAGCTCAACACAAACCCCCAACCCTGTATAACACAAACCCCCAACCCTGTATAACACAAACCCCCAACCCTGTATAACACTAACCCCCGACCCTGCACAACACAAACCCCCGACCCTGTCCAACACAAACCCCCAACCCGGCCCAACACAAACCCAAGACCCAGCCCAACACAAACCCCCGACCCTGCCCAACACAAACCCCCGACCCTGTATAACACAAACCCCTGACCCTGAATAACACAAACCCCTGACCCTGTATAGCACAAACTGCCGACCCGGCCCAACACAAACTCCCGACCCTGCTCAACACAAACCCCCAACCCTGCCCAACACAAACCCCCGACCCTGTATAACACAAACCCCTGACCCTGTATAACACAAACACCCGACCCTGTATAACACAAACTGCCGACCCGGCCCAACACAAACTCCCGACCCTGCTCAACACAAACCCCCAACCCTGCCCAACACAAACTCCCGACCCGGCCCAACACAAACTCCCGACCCTGCCCAACACAAACCCCCGACCCAGCTCAACACAAACCCCCAACCCTGTATAACACAAACCCCCAACCCTGTATAACACAAACCCCCAACCCTGTATAACACTAACCCCCGACCCTGCACAACACAAACCCCCGACCCTGTCCAACACAAACCCCCAACCCGGCCCAACACAAACCCAAGACCCAGCCCAACACAAACCCCCGACCCTGCCCAACACAAACCCCCGACCCTGCCCAACACAAACCCCCAACCCTGTATAACACAAACCCCCAACCCTGCCCAACACAAACCCCAGATCCTCCCAACACAAACCCCCGACCCTGTATAACACAAACCCCTGACCCTGTATAACACAAATCCCCGACCCTGTATAACACAAACCCCCAACCCTGCCCAACACAAACTCCCGACCCTCCCAACACAAACCCCAGATCCTCCCAACACAAACCCCCGACCCTGTATAACACAAACCCCCGACCCTGCCCAACACAAACCCCCGACCCTGTATAACACAAACCCCCAACCCAGCCCAACACAAACCCCTGACCCTGCCCAACACAAACCCCCGACCCTGTATAACACAAACCCCCGACCCTGCCCAACACAAACCCCCGACCCTGTATAACACAAACCCCCGACCCTGCCCAACACAAACCCCCGACCCTGTATAACACAAACCCCTGACCCTGTATAACACAAACACCCGACCCTGTATAACACAAACTGCCGACCCGGCCCAACACAAACTCCCGACCCTGCTCAACACAAACCCCCAACCCTGCCCAACACAAACTCCCGACCCGGCCCAACACAAACTCCCGACCCTGTATAACACAAACCCCCGACCCTGCCCAACACAAACCCCCGACCCTGTATAACACAAACCCCTGACCCTGTATAACACAAACACCCGACCCTGTATAACACAAACTGCCGACCCGGCCCAACACAAACTCCCGACCCTGCTCAACACAAACCCCCAACCCTGCCCAACACAAACTCCCGACCCGGCCCAACACAAACTCCCGACCCTGCCCAACACAAACCCCCGACCCAGCTCAACACAAACCCCCAACCCTGTATAACACAAACCCCCAACCCTGTATAACACAAACCCCCAACCCTGTATAACACTAACCCCCGACCCTGCACAACACAAACCCCCGACCCTGTCCAACACAAACCCCCAACCCGGCCCAACACAAACCCAAGACCCAGCCCAACACAAACCCCCGACCCTGCCCAACACAAACCCCCAACCCTGCCCAACACAAACCCCCGACCCTGTATAACACAAACTCCCGACCCGGCCCAACACAAACTCCCGACCCTGCTCAACACAAACTCCCGACCCTGTATAACACAAACCCCCGACCCTGCCCAACACAAACACAAGACCCTGCCCAACACAAACCCCCGACCCTGTATAACACAAACCCCCGACCCTGCCCAACACAAACCCCCGACCCTGTATAACACAAACCCCCGACCCTGCCCAACACAAACCCCCGACCCTGCCCAACACAAACCCCCAACCCAGCCCAACACAAACCCCCGACCTTGTATAACACAAACCCCCGACCCTGCCCAACACAAACTCCCGACCCTGTATAACACAAACCCCCGACCCTGCCCAACACAAACACAAGACCCAGCCCAACACAAACCCCCGACCCAGCCCAACACAAACCCAAGACCCGGCCCAACACAAACCCAAGACCCGGCCCAACACAAACCCCCGACCCTGTATAACACAAACCCCTGACCCTGTATAACACAAACCCCCGACCCTGTATAACACAAACCCCCGACCCTGCCCAACACAAACCCCCGACCCTGTATAACACAAACCCCCGACCCTGCCCAACACAAACTCCCGACCCTGTATAACACAAACCCCCGACCCTGCCCAACACAAACTCCCGACCCTGTATAACACAAACCCCCGACCCAGCCCAACACAAACCCAAGACCCGGCCCAACACAAACCCAAGACCCTGTATAACACAAACCCCCGACCCTGTATAACACAAACCCCCGACCCTGCCCAACACATCCCCAAGACCCAGCCCAACACAAACCCCCGACCCTTCCACTGCAGAGGAGCCCAGTTCTGTTCTCTCAGCCATGTTTACACATTGTCGCTCCCCCTGAGACTGGAGGCTGTTGAAACAAAAAATGAAGTTGATAAATGAAAGATTAATTGCCGGCATCTTGAGTTTTAGGATAAATCTGCTTCTGATAACTTCAGAAATTACTCAACTCTCACAGACTGCCTCTGACATAGGCCCAGTCTGACTGCGGATATTCAGTGTGTTTTATACAAAAGCCCAGCATTATTGCGGCCAATTTTAATTTTATGTGGACAACATAATAAACCCATTCCATGTCATCTACTCACTCCCTTACTATCAGGAAAGGCTGAACAGGCTGGGGCTCTTCTCTCTAGAACAGAGAAGGCTGAGGGGTGACCTGATAGAGATCTTTAAAATTATGACAGGGTTTGATAGGGTAAAAGTAGAGAAGATGCTTCCACTTGAGGGGGAGACCAGAACTAGGGGCCATAAAAATAAGTGAGTCATGAATAAATCCAATAGGGAATTCAGGAGAAACTTCTTTACCCAGAGAGTGGTGAGAATGTGGAACTCGCTGCCGCAGGGAGTGGTTGAGGCGAATAGCAAAGATGCATTTAAGGGGAAGCTGGATAAACACATGAGGGAGAAAGGAATAGGAGGATGTGCTGATAGGGTGAAATGAAGAGGGGTGGGAGGAGGCTCGTGTGGAGCAGAAACACCAGCACGGACCAGTTGGGCCGAATGGCCTGTTTCTGTGCTGTACATTCAACGTCATTCTACGTAGCTCGATGTAACTTTACGTAACATGCATAGGGTGAGGAAACTGCGGTAGGTCAATTTGTACGTCACAATTGCAGTCAATGCTCATGTACGCCAGTAATGGCCCTACGGGACACTGAGCAATGTTACCCCTAATTTTTTTTTCCGCGCGTGGTCCCTTTAAAGGGCTGCCAGGCCCATTCAAAATGTCAGGCACGCGCGAAATGTCCCATTGAAAAGCCGGCGATCGGCCTGCGCGGGACCGCCAGACAGCCGCGCGGCCGCATAGCATAGCGGGAACGTTGGCAGCGAGTGAGCCAACGCCACCGTAAGGCCATTCTGGCTCTGTTTTTGCCAGGCAGAGTACATTATAATCAGAAACACTGTGTGACATTCATTGTTATACACGCGGGCCCATTCTCCCTGTATTATATATACAGGGCCGTACCCACTGTGTAACATTCAAGGTGTTATATACTCAGCACTAAGCACGGAGTAAAGCTCCCTCGACACTGTCCCATCAAACACTCCCAGGGCAGGTACAGCACGGGTTAGATACAGAGTAAAGCTCCCTCTACACTGCCCCATCAAACACTCCCAGGGCAGGTAAACATGAAGTCAGTGGTCCTTTAAGGCGTTAAGCAAATCAACGCCACCAGACGCATTCATCAGGGTTGGTGTTAACGTACCTGTTGATATGTATCGCTCAGGGTCTTTTGGGTGTAGTCAGTACTCTTAGTCCCGTTCACCCATGACCCCTGTGCTCGCTGACCGACATTGGCTCCCAGTCTGGCAACGCCTCAATTTTAAAATTTTCATCCTTGTTTTCAAAACCCTCCGTGGTCTCGCCCCTCCCTATCTCTGTGACCTCCTCTAGCCTTACAACCCCCCGAGATCTCTGCGCTCCTCCAATTCTGGCTTCTTGAGCATCCCCGATTTCCATCGCTCCACCATTGGCGGCCGTGCCTTCAGCTGGCTGGGCCCTAAGCTCTGGAATTCCCTCCCTAAACCTCTCCACCTCTCCACCTCTCTGTCCTCCTTTAAGATACTCCGTAAAAGCTTTTGGTCACCTGTCCTCAATGTTCCCTTTAAGCTGCGTGGCGGCGCAGCGCTCTAGAAGACCCCCGCAGCCGGTGGGCCGACTTTTACATGCATCAACGACGCGTGCGCGGATCATTGAATGGGCCTCCCGGCCCCTTTGGCCCCCCTAAAAAATTAAATCGAACATTGCCTGTCCTGATATCTCCTTATGTGACTCGGTGTCAAATTTTGTTTGATAATCGCTCCTGTGAAGTTGCCTCGGGACGTTTCATTACCGCAAGGGCGCTATAGAAATGCAAGATGTTGTTTTTGTTGTAGTGCTCGTTCACTCCAATGTTGCTTCATTCAATCATTCATTCAAATTTATTCCCCGGGTGTGGGCGTCGCTGCCAAGGCCGGCATTTATTGCCCGTCCGCGAGTTGTCCTGTGAAGGTGGTGGTGGGCCGCCTTCTTGAACCGCTGCAATGTAGCAGTTTGATACAACTGAGTGGCTTGCTAGGCTGGCAGTCAATCACGTTTTTGTGGTGATGGAGTCACATAAAGGCCCAGACTGGGTAAGGACGGCAGCTTTCCTTCCCTTAATGTATCCTACATTGTGTAGAATTCGCAATATATCGCGATTTTATAAATAAGGAGAAAAACACATAGTTTCGTTCAAACAGCTTTATTTCAGCAGAATGCTGTCAGGTTTTCAAAGTGGACACAAGCAGCCTGTAAGATGGCCGCCACGCCTCGTGGCAGAACATTCTAGACTTTTCGATAAGCAGACAAGATGGCGTTCCAATAAACATTTGTGCGAGATCGATCAAGACTCAGCACATTTGAGATAATACACGAGACATTATGGGTTTGCAGTATACACATAAATACTGAAATCGGTCTCCCAGGTGCGAATAAAGGGGCTATTGTACCAAGCGATCAAGAACCCATCCAAAGACATTAATATGCAAAATCCCCACGACTCTACGATGAGAGAGCCGTTTGCGGGTAGTTACAGAAAACATTTAGAAGCCCCAAAACCCCTCCAGGGAGAATACCGACCGGTTACACATTGGAAAAGTATTAACAGGTACTCAGACAGTTACGAGTATCCCCGAAACCCATTAAAACGGAGATCACCTTATACAAGAAATTTGAGCGCCAAAACCCTAACAAAAGAAAAGACATTAAGGTTGGGCGGGAAAAGAAGAGTTTCAGCACTATAACTGTAAAACTACAACCGTCCATCTTTCTCTTATTCTTATCCTCTTGCCGCCTTGCTCTTATTCTCCTGCCTCTTGCCGCTTGCATCGTGCCCCTGCCTCTTGCAGCTCTTAAAGACTATTGAACTTTCCGATCCGCCAGGATCAGCCTCGTGGCTTGCCGCGAAGATCTGTGTGGAACTGGGCTGTGAAGCCTTGAAACGGGCACACCATCCCGAGAAGTCGGTATACGGTGTTGGAATCGAAGGCCCGAGATGAGATGAGATGAGATGAGATGAGATGAGAAGAGAAGAAGACGACCATACGTATCGCCACGGTCAGTAAGCCCCGACCGCGCCTGTAGGTCGAATAGACACTTTCCTTGCCCAGGAAGACCATCTTTGAGTTCTACAGAACTGGCATCAGAAGACTATTCTTCGAATTTTATCGCATCAGTGCGAGGGCACAGGAAGACTCTTTTTTGAGTAGTGTCGGAACTCCGAGGACAACACAGATCTTCATGACAGCAGACGGTCCAGCCTGCTAGCCGGAGCAGAAACGAGTAAACAAGTGGGGTACAGAGACCCCTGATCAACACGTGGGTGATCAGGTGCTGCGGTAAAAACATCCGAGCAGAGTTTTCGGAATTCTCCGAGTTATCACGAGTGGTGAGCATGAGTCTCGATCCTACAAATCTAGTTTAGAGCAGGTATTGATAGGGGAGGGTTTAAGTTTTAAGGATAACTGTAATGTGCGCCCCCATTTACGATGTGTCGTTCGTTCCTCGTTTCCCTGAAATTAGTTACATAACTGCGTGTAAGATTGTATTGTCATTAATCTGTGCTTATGACATGTATTTCGTAATCTTGAATAATATGCAATAAATATGTTCCGTTTCGTACCATTCAACCGGGTCTACCTGAGTTTTCTCTCCATTATTGCTCTCGCATCTAAGTCCAGTGTCAGAACCGTAAGGGCGAGTGGGTCGAACCACTCACAGGTGTCTAGTGCTCCCAGACTGGCTGGAGACCAGAACAGGCAACAAGGCCTAACCTCGCACTAGCACCCAGGCTGAGCACAGAGCCACACAAGGCAAAACCCTTACAGAAAATGGCGACCGTGGCAGGACACTGGCAGCGAGAGGGTAATGTGTTAGACTTTGGTATGATTGGGCGAAATGTCATGGAAGAGAGAATAGCAGATTATGTGTTCGGAAAAGTAAATTTGACTAAGAAATGGATAAGTGACCTGCTAGTGGATAAGTGTCCACTAGAGGCAGCCGAGAGGTGGACAGATAGCAAGGAACACAAAAAGACAGTGGAGAAAGCGGTCTGGCTGATGTGCTATAAAAGACAAGTCCAGATTTCGGACCAGGTCATTACAGCGCAAGCAGCTCGGATCAGGCATTTAGAGGTGGAAATGGACGAGAAGGTCACTGGGGGGCAGTTGCTCATTACGAATTTAAATGCGTTACATCAAGAACGCCAGGTAGTCACCAGCCACCATAAAGCAAAAATAGATTACCTCGAGTGCCAGGTCACTGAGACAAAGTTAAGTGAGGGCAGACTAAAGGAACGATGTGCCCGCCAAGCTGCCCAAATAAAAGCCCAGGAAGAGAGCTTAACGGGGGTTAGGGCGGCATATAAGATGGCCCTCGAGGATAAATTTCAGGGGGCCGATCATAGCGTCTGCCAAAAGGAGATAGAGCACCTTAAAAGGGCCGTGAACAAAGCGCACGGCATGGTGTGCCTTATCAGTCCGTCAGCACACCAGCCGCTAGTGGATGAGGAATTTCAGAAATTCCCACCGAACAAAGCAGAGGAAGTATTAGCCACTACGCCCTCCGCGCCACCCAGCTATTCGGAAACCTGGGTGAGGGAGAAAGTGGTAGAAGTAACGAAAGAGCCCACCGAGGTAGAAGTGGAACCGGAACTGTTGTGTCCGGTCACGGGTATAAAAAGGGGCCCGAACAGAGACGGTGGGGAACAAGGGGATCTCCTCAACCAGCTTGTGTTGCCTCACAGCTCACACCAGCTGAGGATTATGATCAGTCACGTACCGAAGCTGGCCGAGTCAGACGACCCTTCCGTACATTTTAGGGAAATAGAGCAAACCGCAGCCATTAACGGCTGCGACGATGGGGAAACAGCAAAGATGCTGTTATTCTCATTAGGTAGTTCGATCCTTCAGTGTCTCTCAGACGAGAGCAAGAGGGGAACTAAGACCTATGGGGCACTAAGAAATGAGGTCCTAGAAGTATTGGGAGCGGACGATGAAGGTCCGTTTGTTAGACTGGGACAGACAGTGCAGATGGAGGGAGAACCCCCGAAGGTTTTTGCCGACAGGCTGTGGCCAGTGTACCAGCGTAGCTGCCCAGGTGCGCCAGAGTGCGCCGATGTCACAGACACCGGTTTAACTCATTGGCTCAGGTGTATAGTAACCAACAGTTTGCCAGCCGTCAGGGAGCAGGCAAAAGCGTGGTTTGATCCCACTGACCCCGCCACTACAGAGGAGTCGGTCCTAAATCGACTCACGGTGGGGTACCGTAATACCAGAAGTATGGGAGCACGTCCCCTTAAGGGAAAGGTGCATGAGGCACGACCCGCAGCCCCGGCTCAAAAGGAGTGGCATCAGGAGGGTAACCGCGTCCCACAAGCCAGTAATGCTTGTTACGGATGTGGGAAGACAGGGCACTGGCGCAAGAACTGCAGGAACCCTTGGAAGGATTCCAGGGATAAAAATCCCGCAGCCCGAGCCCAGGCGCCTGTCTCTGATAGGGAAGCTAGTGCACCCATCCCTCCCGACGCGATCGAAACAGTGTTGGGAGCCATGCGTAACCTCATGAGTGCGCATGGAAAAGTGGCGGTTGCTACCGGCCCCGCAGGTGCCACAGGCCCGTCTAATAGTACCCAATGACTAGAGTCCGCGCAGCCCGTCTACCTGTGTCCGCTCAGCTATGATGCGTGGAAGCGACCCCTGGTGGAAATGGAGGTAGAGAAACAGAGGGGTAGTTATTTGTTGGACACGGGAGCTTTTTGCACCGTGATTCATACAGATAGCCCTTTTGACTCACCGCTATCTACCAAGGTCCCATTCACATTAGCGGGGTTCACGGGAAAAGAACAGGCTGGCGCGTTCTCCCTTCCGCTATCCATTCGTTTAGGAGCACTCCACATCAAGTGGAAGTGCATACTGATGAAATGGCATGAGGGGGGTGGGAGAGGTATCCTCGGGTCCGATCTCCTATCAGGGCACGGGATCCTCGTGGACCTCAGGAATCACTGTCTCTGGGGGGCTAAGGGTGGAGACGGCGAGGTTGTGGTAATTCCGGGGGAGGAAGAAACAGGGGTCCTGTGTACCATGAAGCCATCCGGAGGCTACGACCTCGGGCTTATGGTCGCGGATGTCCCAACGGACATGCAAACGTACGTGTCAAATAATATGCACGCGTTTGCAACCCACAAGCACGATTGTGGGAGGGTTACCGGGTTTGAGGTCAGCGTAGATGGGGACCCCATGACCCGGCCCCAAAAGCAGTATAACTTCCCCAAAGAAGCAGAACCCGATATGGAGACAGCAATGTCCTCCTTGGTGCAGCAGGGCGTGTTGAGGCCGATAGCCACACACGTGAACTCCCCATTATGGCCGGTTAGGAAGCCGGATAATTCGTGGAGGGCCACGGTGGACTACAGAGTCCTTAACAGTAACATTCCCGCTTGCGCGCCCACGGTAGCAGCAGTCGCTGACCTAATAGGGAGTATCCCAGCGTCCGCGACTACGTTCATGGTGCTGGATATCTCGAACGGTTTTTGGTCCATCCCGCTGCGGCAAGAAGACCAGTACAAGTTTGCCTTTACTTTCAAAGGACAACAGTACACATGGAACTGTCTGCCACAGGGTTTCCACAACAGCCCCAGTATTTTCCATCAGTGTATGGCAGGAAGTTTAAAGGAGTTTAGTCAGCCCAATCAGATAGTGCAGTACGTGGATGATTTGCTCCTATTTACGGACTCAAGGGAGGAGCATGGACCACTGCTGGCCGAGTTATTGGAGCTGCTAGCGAGAAAGGGTTTTAAAGTGAACCCTAAGAAAGCACGTATTGGTCAGGAGGAAGTAAAATTCCTGGGGCTGACCATTCGCGCTGGGGAAAGAGCCATAGATAAAGCTAGGAGGGAGTCGGTGCAAGAGTTACTGATTCCCAACACCATAAGGGGTGTGAGGTCCTTTTTGGGACTGACCGGTTACTGCAGGGATTTTATCGAAGACTATGCGGCCACAGCGGCGCCGCTGCTCCGACTCCTCCATAAGGGAGTGGAGTGGTCTTGGGACGAGGGCTGCCAAGCAGCCTTCGAGAAGTTAAAAAGGGATCTGCAGACCGCGCCAGCTTTAGGGGCCATAGATGGGGGGAAGGAGTTTTTCCTGGAGGTAGCTGCCAGCGGGGACAGCTTAAGCGCTGTGCTGCTCCAAGAGCGTCACGGCAAGCTGAGGCCGGTTGTCTATTCGTCCAGGGTGTTAACGGATGTGGAGAGAAGTTTCTCCAATTGCGAAAGGCACCTTTTAGCCACGCATTGGGCTGTGAAAAGATCAGCGATCTTCACAGGGCTCTCTCCCATCACTCTCCTCACCCATCACACACCAACTAAGATGCTTCTAGATGGGAGGATTAAAGATGGGACCGTAAGCAGCGTGCGTATTGCGCGCTGGACCCTTCTTCTTTCCCAGATGGATCTTAGGGTTAAAGGTCTTTGTGAGCCCAGGCTTGCGGCCAATTTGGTATACCCCGGTTCCAGCACAGTATCTGCTGGCGAACGACTCACAGGGTGTGGAGTTTATGACCCTGCGGCAAACCTTGCCCTGGCGATTAAGCTCCCCAGCACCATGAGCGCGCAGCAGGCTGAGCTGTCTGCAGTGGTGTACGTCGTTACCCACCCAGAAATTTTCCCAACCCCATACACGATTTGCTCAGACAGTATGTTCACATGCAATTCGTGTACGGAATACCTGGCCATTTGGTCCCGCCGTGGATACACCTCCGCGGACGGGCGACCTTTAACGGTGAAGCCCTTGCTGGAAAAGATCCTAGCAGCAGTAGGGGAGGAAGGGGAGATTTTCATCCATAAGGTGAAGGCTCACTCCTCCACAGAGCCCCGTGGGGAGGGCAACCAGCAGGCGGATGCGCTAGCCAGGGAAGGTGCCCGCAACGGCATTTTCTGGGACCCCTATGGGCCCAGACTCATGGCAGCGATCCAAGGCAGGGACGGGAATCCCGGGAACACCAGGGTAGCATTGCCCCTAGACCTTAAGACCGTCCAGAACCAGGATCCCGCCCTAAAAGCAGTCCTCAAAACCCTTGCTGAGGGGAAGCAGGTAGAGGGTCCGTACAGTACGGCAACCCTCTCCGTTAAGGAAGGCATGCTGTTCCGCGAGGAGCAGTGGGTTGTGCCACAGCAGCACAGGAGGGAGTTCCTCCAGCTGGCTCACGAGGGACCAGGGGCAGGGCACCCCGGGCCCGAGGTTACCTGGCAACGGGTAGAGCAAGCGGGATGGTGGCCGGGGCTCAGGGAACAGGTCCGCGAGTTCTGTGCAAGCTGTCTCGTATGCGCTGCAAATAACCCAGACCCCCAGAAAAGGAAAGTGCCCATGGGGCACGTCAGGAGGGTAGAGGGACCATGGCAGTCGATACAGATCGACTATATAGGGCCCCTGCCCACCACCCAGGGAGGCTATAAATACTGCCTCGTCTTGGTGGATGTGTTTTCCAAATGGGTGGAAGCCTTCCCCTGTCGAACAGCTACGGCACTGGGTACTGCAAAAATCTTGGTCCGGGAAGTGTTCTCGCGGTGGGGACTCCCCCGTTTTGTGGAGTCAGACCAAGGGAGTCATTTCACCGGCCAGGTGATGCAGAACACCCTCATGCTTTTGGGCATTGAAGGGAAATGGCACGTAGCACACAATCCCCAGTCATCCGGGATTGTTGAACGCATGAACCGGACCCTGAAGGAAAAATTGAGGAAAGAGACTACGAACTCGCCCCAAAAATGGGCGGAGGTTCTGCCTTTAGTCCTCATGGGGGTCCGGGCCAGTCAGTCGAAAAGTACGGGGTATTCCCCGCACGAGGTGATGACTGGGAGGATCATGCGAACCCCCACCCATGTGCTAGCGCCGGTGCTCACTGAGGGTCAGCTCCAAGAGATAAGCAGGGACAAGTTCGCCCAGACCCTCTTGGAGCGCCTGAAGCAGGTTTATGAGCAGGCGGCTGGGAACATGGGAAGGCAGCATCAGGGCAATCGCCTGTTGCTGGAACCCCGCAGAACGCGGGAGTGGGAAGTAGGAGACCAGGTCATGGTCAGGAACTACGCCAGAGTAGGGAGTCTGGAACCACTGTATATGGGACCCTACAACATTGTAGATAAGGCGAGTCCCATGGTATACGCCGTAAAGGTACCTCGGCGCACTAAGTGGTTCCACGTAAACCAGTGCAAACTGTACAAGCCAGGTGCACAAGGGCCAACCACAGGGGCAAAACCTGCGAGTGGGGACTCGCAGCCCCAGGTAGGACCACAGGGCACACAGGCAGGCAAAGCAGCTTGCATCAGGGAAGGGGACATCCTGGAAAATTGTGAGACATTTTTGTGGGGTTGGGAGTCAGATGAGGGAGAGTTCGAGGAGCTCGACGAAGATGAGGATAGTGAAGGTAGTGACGAGGAAGAGCTGGAATCGGAGGACGAAAGGGTCGCCCCCGATTCAGGTATAGGGGGGACAGGGGCTGCAGATAGAGATCCACACAGGGTGGAAACCGAAGCTGCAGGTCCCGAACACAGGGGGGAGGAGCCAGGGGAGGCGGAGCCAGCCGCTGTGGGACCACAGGGCGTGACGGTGGAAGCCTCACAGCCCGAGCCGCCCGCCTTGAACGTCCTGCCCTCGGGGGAGGTAGGGACTGCGAGTGAAGGGCCGCCTGCTGGGCCGAGTAGGGCGGTGCCACAAGCTGCAGGTCCCGAGTTCAGGGAGGCGGAGCCAGGGGAGGCAGAGCCAGCGACTGTGGCTGGACCACAGGTCGCCACGGTGGAAGTCTCGGAACCCGGTCCGTCGGTCCTGGGATTCCTGCCCCCGGTAACTCTCCGTAGGTCAGGTCGGATACCCCAACCCAGGAAGATATGGTCAAGTCCCCAGACTGTCCCAAGGCGTAGGCTCAAGGTTAAGGCAGCCCAGGGAGAGCCCAGTCCCAGCGCAGCAGCAACAGGCTGCGGCAGATCAAAGGGAGGGGTCAATGCCCTCCCACCGTCGGGAAGAGCTCGTGGCAGCCTTTTCAGAATTTAAAAGGGCCGCCCTGGGAACGGGCGGCGCTGTACAGTAATAAGTTTAGGATAAGTTTATAGTTTTAAATCGGTTTAAGTCGGTAGTTTAATTTTGTTTAAGGAAGTAAAATGATGGGAGTTTTAGAGATAGGATTAGTTAAAGTTTATCCAGCGAACATTGATGCTTACGTGAGGTGAGGTCAGGGGACCCGCTCACCCTTCACAAAAGCCAGAGACTCTTGCGAGGCTGGCTACCTCATTCTATCTGATCCCAGGAACCAAGGAAGGATGGAACGAATTCTAGTATTGCTCGCGGCAATCGGATGTGGATTGGCCTATCGAGGCCGCACCAAGGATGTCGTGGTGTTTGGATGCTCCGGGGACACGGCCTCCATCGCGGTGGATGGGACCGGAAGACGGGAGGCTGAGGAGACCACCACCTATTTGCACAAGGGAAGGTGGCCAGGATGGCTGGGAACGAACTCAACGGAGTATTCCAGCACATCGGGGTTTGCCTACCAAGAGACTTCTTTACTGTGCCCCAAAGTAAGGATCATCGCACCCAGGATCAGCGTCACCGTCGGCAAACGGATTTGTTTGACTTGTAGTGGGAATGTCCCATTGAGCCGATGGTGGTGGCTGCGAAAGCTGAGCAAAAACATGAGGAACTCTTCGGTCGAGTGGGAACGACTGGGTAATAATACCCATCAGACAATTACGGGGACAAACGGACAAGTGAGAGTCTGTTGGGACAAATGGTGGGAACCGGATGAGGGAATTTATGTATGTATGTGGGGGTCAAAGTACGTTTGCCCCAAAGGCATCTCCATATTTTTCATTAATCAATGGCAGGATAACGGACAGGGGATGAGGTGGGATGCTAGCACCAGGGGGTGCGGGGCCCCATTCTCCCCGATCCCAGTAAATGCCACTGAACTCATTACGCGCCCACGCAAAGCCCCGCCCACGATTCCGGTGGTTCTAGCTAAGGAAGAAGGGTGCCCTAAAACTAGTAAGGGACCCGGGAATGGTTTGGTACTGGTCCCCACAGACCAGATACTATTTCAGGGGGTACATTACGCGGTGGCCTCGGTGATTTTAAATCTCACCGAGGTACGGTTACCAGAGTGGTGCCCCAAAAAGACGGAACAGTTATATCAGGTCCTGTTGACCAAGATGTTCAGACAATTTTACGAATTCGATTTCGCGGAAATTGATAAAACAAGTTTGTACACCGCACCACATGAAGTTTTGGATCAGGTGGGGAGACAAAGAAGGGGTGTTGTGAACGACGCGTTCACTGCTTTCAACACAGGTACATCTGTGGTCAACGCTCTAGACAGCATGGAGCTGCAGACCCAGATTAATGGCTTAAAAACGCAATTAAAAGACATTCTCACAGATGAAAATAAGGTGGTTGGGTCTGGGTTACACGAGGACCAAGCCATGACTCTCCACTTAAAAGAAATAATAGCTGAACTAGAGAAACACGCGAGAACGGTAAATGCCCTGATTAGGGAAGATCGGAATGCATCCGATCAAGCTGCGCAGAATGAGGTGTGCGTGCTTTACGGGGCGTGGTTACTGGGCGAGGGCCGCAGTAATTTGGAGGATTTAAAACAAGGTTTGGTCCCGTCCTGGATAAGTAACAAACACCTGCGGGCGCTCCACCCTTTTCAGAACGCATTAAGCCCGTGCCAGCTCAGGCTAGCTTCAGAAGCATACCCAGTCCCCGTGGACTGTGGACGATCAAACCATACCATTATGGGTATAGTTTTACGTATGCCGGTTTTGGGCGACACAGCAAAGCCCGCCCCGGTGTATCGGGTAGAGAACATTGGTGTCATTCAGGGGGGAGCCCACATTCGCTATGCAGCGGTTCCACCTTACGTCATCCGCTGGGAGCAAACGATGACAGGTACCGATCTCTCTGGTTGTCGTGGCAGGGGAGCACACATAATACTGTGTCCCCAGTACTTGAATGCCTTTTTAACACCACAGTGCGGGTTCAGAACGGCTGGCGCCAAGTCCATGAATTGCACCATGGAGGCAATGGCACAAGATCATGTGCCTCCGCAGGTAGCATACATCGGGGGTGGAACATATTGTGTTACCACTGCAGCGCAACACTACCAACATGGAAACCATAGCCGGTGTCCGGTGAGTGACAGCAGTTTCTGTTTTAAACCCAGGGCGGAAGTTCAAGTAGCACAACAGCGAATTGTCCCAATCCCTGAACCATCCACGGTTCATCTCACCGTAAAAAAAGAACTTTACCGACCTGCAGCGATTCGTTGCGCATTTCGGATACCTCATTCCCCCTCTCCCTGAACACCTCACCAAGCTTTTAAAAGCCGTCGCGGTATCACAAAAACATTTTTACACACTAGAACAGAAAACTGTCGAGATAGGGACAGAAATTCTGGACATAGTAATTCCACCGTGGTGGAATCTGTTCACCAACATTGAAGTGCCTTCCTGGATTAGAATAGCCTCCCACATTTTAGTTGTATGCCAAGTGTTTATTGTGGTATACTTATTGGTCGTACATTGTAAGAGAGGCAAACGCCTCACCAAGAACGAAAACACGGGAGAGTGGCGAGAACGTTACGTGCGCGTGCACGACGAAAGCACCGTGTAATCAGAAAATGGCGTCACTCCCGTTTGCCACGTGCGCCTCGGAAGTGTTGTAATCGATCGTGATTTTTCAGAAACTGTAATTACGTTTGGAACTCGACATGTTTAAGAGTTGGTTTTGATTATTTTGGTGATGGTGTTGTTGTTGAATATGATTGTTTGGTTTTGTGTTGTTTTTCTTTTCCCTGAATAAAAAATGTGAATATACAGGTGATACGAGAGGCATCGGCCTGGTTACGCCTGGAAGGAAAACAAGTGGTGTAAGTTTAAAGGCAAATAATGCCTGCGGTGTTATAAGAATGTAATTTTCCTGGGAAATAAGGACAACGCAAAGACCCTAGATAGTTTAAGTTATGGGGATTATTTTTCTGGATCTGGAGAAATCGAGATAATATTGCTCACCACAATATTTTTGATACGATAAACGGAGTTATTCGCATCAACAGGAGGGACTGTAGAATTCGCAATATATCGCGATTTTATAAATAAGGAGAAAAACACATAGTTTCGTTCAAACAGCTTTATTTCAGCAGAATGCTGTCAGGTTTTCAAAGTGGACACAAGCAGCCTGTAAGATGGCCGCCACGCCTCGTGGCAGAACATTCTAGACTTTTCGATAAGCAGACAAGATGGCGTTCCAATAAACATTTGTGCGAGATCGATCAAGACTCAGCACATTTGAGATAATACACGAGACATTATGGGTTTGCAGTATACACATAAATACTGAAATCGGTCTCCCAGGTGCGAATAAAGGGGCTATTGTACCAAGCGATCAAGAACCCATCCAAAGACATTAATATGCAAAATCCCCACGACTCTACGATGAGAGAGCCGTTTGCGGGTAGTTACAGAAAACATTTAGAAGCCCCAAAACCCCTCCAGGGAGAATACCGACCGGTTACACATTGGAAAAGTATTAACAGGTACTCAGACAGTTACGAGTATCCCCGAAACCCATTAAAACGGAGATCACCTTATACAAGAAATTTGAGCGCCAAAACCCTAACAAAAGAAAAGACATTAAGGTTGGGCAGGAAAAGAAGAGTTTCAGCACTATAACTGTAAAACTACAACCGTCCATCTTTCTCTTATTCTTATCCTCTTGCCGCCTTGCTCTTATTCTCCTGCCTCTTGCCGCTTGCATCGTGCCTCTGCCTCTTGCAGCTCTTAAAGACTATTGAACTTTCCGATCCGCCAGGATCAGCCTCGTGGCTTGCCGCGAAGATCTGTGTGGAACTGGGCTGTGAAGCCTTGAAACGGGCACACCATCCCGAGAAGTCGGTACACGGTGTTGGAATCGAAGGCCCGAGATGAGATGAGATGAGATGAGATGAGATGAGATGAGAAGAGAAGAAGACGACCATACGTATCGCCACGGTCAGTAAGCCCCGACCGCGCCTGTAGGTCGAATAGACACTTTCCTTGCCCAGGAAGACCATCTTTGAGTTCTACAGAACTGGCATCGGAAGACTATTCTTCGAATTTTATCGCATCAGTGCGAGGGCACAGGAAGACTCTTTTTTGAGTAGTGTCGGAACTCCGAGGACAACACAGATCTTCATGACAGCAGACGGTCCAGCCTGCTAGCCGGAGCAGAAACGAGTAAACAAGTGGGGTACAGAGACCCCTGATCAACACGTGGGTGATCAGGTGCTGCGGTAAAAACATCCGAGCAGAGTTTTCGGAATTCTCCGAGTTATCACGAGTGGTGAGCATGAGTCTCGATCCTACAAATCTAGTTTAGAGCAGGTATTGATAGGGGAGGGTTTAAGTTTTAAGGATAACTGTAATGTGCGCCCCCATTTACGATGTGTCGTTCGTTCCTCGTTTCCCTGAAATTAGTTACATAACTGCGTGTAAGATTGTATTGTCATTAATCTGTGCTTATGACATGTATTTTGTAATCTTGAATAATATGCAATAAATATTTTCCATTTCGTACCATTCAACCGGGTCTACCTGAGTTTTCTCTCCATTATTGCTCTCGCATCTAAGTCCAGTGTCAGAACCGTAAGGGCGAGTGGGTCGAACCACTCACAGGTGTCTAGTGCTCCCAGACTGGCTGGAGACCAGAACAGGCAACAAGGCCTAACCTCGCACTAGCACCCAGGCTGAGCACAGAGCCACACAAGGCAAAACCCTTACAATTGCAACACTTCAAAAGTACTTCATTGGCTGTAAATTGCTTTGGGGCAACCCGGCACCAAGCTCATGGTCTACAGAGCAGCAGTGATACCCGCCCTCCTGTCTGCTTCAGAGACGTGGACCATGTACAGCAGGCATCTCAAAGCACTGGAGAGGTACCACCAACGCTGCCTCCGCAAGATCCTGCAAATCCATTGGCAGGATAGGCGCACCAACGTCAGTGTTCTCGCTCAGGCCAACATCCCCAGCATCGAAGCTTTGACCACGCTCGATCAGCTCCGATGGACGGGCCACATCATCCGCATGCCCGATACGAGACTCCCAAAACAAACGCTCTACTCGGAGCTCCGACACGGCAAGAGAGCCCCAGGTGGGCAGAGGAAACGCTTCAAGGACACCCTCAAAGGCAAACAGCGGACGGAGCGCACGTCAACCCAAGCACCCCACCCACCCGCCCCTTCAACCACCGTCTGCCCCACCTGTGACAGAGACTGTAGGTCCCGCATTGGACTCGTCAGTCACCTGAGAACTCATTTTTAGTGTGGAAGCAAGTCAGCCTCGGTTCCGAGGGACTGCCTGAGAAGAAGGAGAAGAATGTATCCTACATTACAACACTTCAAAAGCACTTCATTGGCTGTAAATTGCTCTGGGGTGAAAGGTGTTGTCTACCTGCAAGTTTCTTCTTTTGGACGTGTTTATTTGCAACAGCAAAAGCTCTGATTGGTCCCCATGGATGACAAGTCTTGATTGCTGATTAGTCCCCAAGGATGACAAACCCTGATTGCTGCTTGGTCCCCTTGGAGACCAGACACACCCAGCAGTTTCTCTGGAACGTGCAATTAGATCCTCCCTGCCTAAGTGATCAGTTACTTTGCAAAGTGGAACTCGAGCCATTCAGACTGCTGACTCCAGACAGAGCAGAGCTCACATGGAACAGACAGGGCTCACCCTCGCGGGTTAAGACCTTCTCCCACCCCCCGATAGATGAGGCATTGTGTGTGGGTCACGGATTGTTAACAGGTTTTTATTGGGTATGAAGTGAATAGTGAAAGTGTCATGACTTCCGGATTTCGTCCAGTCCAATGATGTCACTTGCCACACACGCACCGAGCTTTCCGAGAAATTATCCCGGTCTCGGGGGAGGAGAGGGAGAAAGTGGTGTAAAGGGGGTGGGGTTGGAAGAAGGTGATCCATCTTATCGTCTGGACCGCGTTTTCGCTCTCATCCACCACCGCCCCCCACCCCCCGACCCCTTTAGACCTGGATCATGTTCTTCCCCCATCCCCACTGTGCTCTCCGTGCTCCTTACCCACTCCCACCGAGTTCCTGACCTCCTCTCTCTCCCCCTCCGACCTCTCCCTCCCCCTCCGACCTCTCTCTCCCCCTCCGACCTCTCTCTCCCCCTCCGACCTCTCTCTCCCCCTCCGACCTCTCTCTCCCCCCAGCCAGCATGGATCCAGTGACGGGCCTCCTCCCACGGAGCTGAACAAAGTGTGGCTCACGCTGCACTGCAGCCGCAACTGTGGGGTACGGCGCATGCGCGGCCTCGGGGACAACACACAAGAGCCCAAGACACAAGAATGTTCGTGCAGATAAATACTTTGTTTTCTTTCTTTCTTAAAGGATATTAGTGAACCGGTTGTTTTTTTTTACGACGGTCAGACAGCTTCCCAGTCACAGCTGGTGTCACCCATGGCTCAGTGGGCAGCGCTCTCGCCTCTTAGTCAGAAGGTTGTGGGTTCGAGTCCCACTCTAGAGACCTGAGCACAAAAATCTAAGCTGACACTCTAATGCAGTACTGAGGGAGTGCCGCACTGTCGGAAGGGCAGTACTGAGGGAGCGCCGCACTGTCGGAGGGGCAGTACTGAGGGAGTGCCGCACTGTCGGAGGGGCAGTACTGAGGGAGCACAGCACTGTCGGAGGGGCAGTATTGAGGGAGCGCTGCACTGTCGGAGGGGCAGTACTGAGGGAGTGCTGCACTGTCGGAGGGGCAGTACTGAGGGAGTGCCGCACTGTTGGAGGGGCAGTACTGAGGGAGCGCTACACTGTCAGAGGGGCAGTACTGAGGGAGCGCAGCACTGTTGGAGGGGCAGTACTGAGGGAGCTCCGCACTGTCGGAGGGGCAGTACTGAGGGAGCTCCGCACTGTCGGAGGGGCAGTACTGAGGGAGTGCCGCACTGTCGGTGGGGCAGTACTGAGGGAGTGCCGCACTGTCGGAGGGGCAGTACTGAGGGAGCGCCGCACTGTCGGAGGGGCAGTACTGAGGGAGCGCTGCACTGTCGGAGGGTCAGTACTTAGAGAGCGCAGCACTGTCGGAGGGGCAGTACTTAGAGAGCGCCGCACTGTCGGAGGGGCAGTACTGAAGGAGCACTGCACTCTCAGAGGTGCCGTCTTTCAGATGAGATGTTAAACCGAGGCCCCATCTGGCCTCTCAGGTGGACGTGAAAGATCCCACGGCACTATTTTGAAGAAGTGCAGGGGAGTTCTCCCCGGTGTCCAGGGGCCAATATTTATCCCTCAACCAACATCACTAAAACAGAATATTTTGGTCATTATCTCATTGCTGTTTGTGGGAGCTTGCTGTGCACAAATTGGCTGCCACGTTTCCTACATTACAACAGTGACTACACTTCAAAAAGTAATTCACTGGCTGTAAAGTGCTTTGGCACATTCTGGGGTTGTGAAAGGCGCTGTATTAATGTGATTTCTTTCTTTCTTCTTTTACTGATCCCAGCTTTTTAATCCCCTGTTGTGTGTGAATTGAGCCTTGGAAAGATCTCAATGTGCAGTTGGCAAAGGGTTAACTCCCTGAAATGACGGCAAGGCTTTGTTTGGGAGCTGGGGGTTGGGGGTTGGTGGGAAAGGAGTTTCCTGTTGCAGCAGTCGAACCAGCCAGACCTCTGGTGCGTTGCAAAAAATACCAAAACCGCAGCACGAGATGTACTGCTGTCTGGGGTGCCAAAGCGAGTTATTTAAACCCTTTTACAGATTGCAGGTGGCAGGAAGCCGGCCGGCCTTGTTTTAAAACGTCAGCCCACCAAGATTTAAAGGGACTCGTCGCAGAGCAAGACTGCGAACAGGCTCGGCGGGCAGGGCCAATCAGGGCAGCGGTCGGAGCAGCGCCAGAGGCCAATGAGACGCCGAGGAACGTCAGCTTAGCAACAGGGCTATTCGGGTGCCTGGCCAATTGTGCGTGAGCTGGTGTTTGCCGGCCTCCTCGCTGATTCGGTGACACTTCGAGATCAGAACACAGGATAATGAGACAACTTCCTGTTGTCCTCCGAAAAAAGACTGATTACGGTGGGGGAATTTCTCAGCTTCGTGTGAGAGAGTGAGACAGCACAGTTTCAGCTTTTACCCAAAGCCTCTTGGCTCCTGATTAAGTCACGAGTTCACTTTCCGAAAATTTTACTGAAGTGGCATTTTTAAAAAACAAGGATTCCCAGTTTACTTTTTTTTGCCCTGTCGAGTTTTTCTCTCCGTTCTTCCTTGAAGGGAGGTTGATTTGCGTTTTGGGGGTGTGTGTGTGTGTGGGAGGGTGGGAGTCCTCTCATACCTCACTCCAGCACCTCCATTCTTCACTTGCGAGTGTCGGCAGGCTATACAAACCTGGAGGGCATCACATTGCTGCCCATTGCTGCCCATTGCTGCCCCTGATGGGGAGGAGTGCGGGGCACCCCAGACCTTTGCGATCGCATTAGGGACTGTGAGACTTGACTGCCCCTTAGAAATTAAGCTGAAGCCACCCGTCACAGTGGAAACACACTCCCAGCGCTACACGCAATGTGAAAGAAAGACAGACTTGCATTTCTACAGCGCCTTTCACGACCACCGGACGTCCCAAAGCATTTTACAGCCAATGAAGTATTTTTGAAGTGTAGTCACTGTTGTAATGTAGGAAACGCAGCAGCCAATTTGCGCACAGCAAGCTCCCACAAACAGCAATGAGATAATGACCAGATAATCTGTTTCAGTGATGTTGATTGAGGGATAAATATTGGCCCCAGGATACCGGGGAGAACTCCCCTGCTCTTCTTCAAAATAGTGTCGCGGGAGCGTTTACATCCACCCGAGAGAGCAGACAGTGTTTTGAACATAAGACTTTAAGTTACATACGATTACAAAGAATTACATAAAACTTACAGCACACAAACAGGCCGTTCGGCCCATCTGCTCCGTGCCGGTGTTTATGCTCCACACCAGCCTCCTCCCACCCCTCTTCATCTCACCCAGTCAGCGTATCCTTCTATTCCTTTCTCCCTCGTTCGTTTATCCAGCTTCCCCTTAAATGCATCTGTGCTATTCGCCTCAACCACTCCCTGTGGTAGCGAGTTCCCCATTCTCACCACTCTCTGGGTAAAGAGATTTCTCCTGAATTCCCCATTGGATTTATTAGGGATTATCTTATATTGATGGCCCCGTGGTTTAGCTTGGGTTTATCCGAAGACCTCTTCTATATTGGGGCCACGGTCTCCCGGCGGATGATGGCAACAACACCAAGGGTCAATTGCCCAGATTGACGAGGGCCGACTGGTAGCTCCAGGAATATGTCCAACCCGAGTTGGTAACGCTGCTGATGTTGCAGCACTGGCCAGAATAAATCACGGGCAAAACAGCTGAGGTCAGTGATGGTCATGCCAGCCAATAATTGGTGCCATTCTTTTGTTGCAAGTGATTCATTTTGGTCGGAAGAATGAGGAGAGGCAATATAAACCAAATGGTGTAATTTTAAAGGGGGTGCAGGAACAGAGAGACCTGGGGGTGTACGTACACAAGTCTTTGAAGATGACAGGGCAGATTGAGAAGGCTGTTAAAAAAGCAGATGGCTTTAAAAATAGAGGTATAGAGCCCAAAAGCAAGGAAGTTATACTAAACCTTTATAAATCACTGGTTAGACCCTCAGCTGGAGTATTGCGTCCAATTCTGGGCACCGCACTTTAGGAAAGGATGTCAAGGCCTTGGAGAGGGTGCAGAGGGGATTTACCAGAATGGTTCCAGGGTTGAGGGACTTCAGTTATGTGGAGAGACTGGAGAAGCTGGGGTTGTTCTCCTCAGAGCAGAGAAGGTTAAGAAGAAAGAAAGAAAGACTTGCATTTCTGTAGCGCCTTTCACGACCACCGGACATCTCAAAACGCTTTACAGCCAATGAAGTACTTTTGAAGTGTAGTCACTGTTGTAATGTGGGAAACACGGCAGCCAATATGCGCACAGCAAGGTCCCACAAACAGCACTGTGATAATGACCAAATAATCTGTTTTTTGTTACGTTGATTGAGGGATAAATATTGGCCAGAACACCAGGGAGAACTCCCCTGCTCTTCTTTGAAATAGTGCCATAGGATCTTTTACGTCCACCTGAGAGAGCAGACGGGGCCTCGGTTTAACGTCTCATCTGAAAGACGGCAGCTCCGACAGTGCGGCACTCCCTCAGTACTGGCACTGGGAGTGTCAGCCTAGCTTTTTGTGCTCAAGTTCCTGGAGTGGGATGCGAACCCACAACCTTCTGACTCAGAGGCGAGAGAGTGCGACCCACGGAGCCACAGCTGACACAGGGGAGATTTGATAGAGGTGTTCAAAATTATGAGGAGTTTTGATAGAGTAGATAGGAAGAAACTGTTTCCACTGGCAGGGGGGTCAGTAACCACAGCACACAGATTTAAAATAATTGGCAAAAAATTCAGCGGGGGAGATGAAGATCATTTTTTACGCAGCGAGTTGTGATCTGGATCGCGCTGCCTGAAAGGGCGGTGGAAGCAGATTCAATAGTAACTTTCAAAAGGGAATTGGATAAATACTGGAAGGGGAAACATTTGCAGGGCTCTGGGGAAAGAGCAGGGGGGAGTGGGACTAATTGGCAAGCTCGACCAAAGAGCCGGCACAGGCACGATGGGCCGAATGGCCTCCTTCTGTGCTGTAAGATTCACTAAAAACAGATTATCTGGTCATTATCACATTGCTGTTTGTGGGAGCTTTCTGTGCGCAATTTGACTGCCGCGTTTCCTACATAGCAACAGTGACTACACGCCAAAAAAATGTATTTGATTGGCTGTAAAGCGCTTTAGAACGTCCTAAGGTTTGAAAGGCGCTGTAGAAATGCAAGTCTTTCTTTCTTTCTTTCTTTCTTTCTCTCTTTCTTTCTCTTTTCCTTTCTCTCTTTCTCTCACCCGCTGAGCCGGCGACACCTGTGTGGGGAGATCACGCTGATACTGGGCCGATGGCCTGTTCTCAGTCAGCACGGTTATAGACAGAAACACACCTCTGCCTCCAACACAATGGGAGCAGGCGAGCTATTTGAAACTGTGGCACAGTTCAGCACAGGAAGGGTGCGGTTGAGACACGCAGTGCTGTGCGAGTCTCTGTGAATCGTGCATTGTTGCACGGAATCACGTGAAGGAGTGCAGCTCAGTTATGAACAGAGCCCTTCAATCAGCCTCCTTTATCATTTGGGATTGCTTTTTTTTAAAGTGGGGCAAATTCAGAAAAGGGCGGTCTGAGCAAAGCTAGGGCATCTCTGGTGGGCACCAACGCTGCACATAAACTATTCGAAGTACCTGACGAAGGAGCAGAGCTCCGAAAGCTCGTAATTTCAAATAAAACTGTTGGACTATAACCTGGTGTTGTGCGACTTCTCATTTTTATTCGAAGAAGAGCAGGGGAGATCTGCAGTGGTATCCTGGGGCCCATATTGATTACTCAACCAAAACCTAAAACCAATTATCTTGTCATTTAACACATTGCTGTTTATGGGAGCTTGCTGTGCTCAAATAGGCTGCCGCATTTCCAACATTACAATAACTGCCCTGTGAGTGTTTGATGGGACAGTGTAGAGGGTGCTTTACTCTGTACCTAACCCGTGCTGTACCTGCCCTGGGAGTGTTTGATGGGATAGTGTAGCGGGAGCTTTACTCTTTATCTAACCCGTGCTCTACCTGCCCTGGGAGTGTTTGATGGGACAGTGTAGAGGGAGCTTTACTCTGTATCTAACCCATGCTGTATCTGCCCCGGGAGTGTTTGATGGGACAGTGTGGAGGGAGCTTTACTCTGTATCTAACCCCGTGCTGTACCTGCCCTGGGTGTGTTTGATGGGACAGTGTAGAGGGAGCTTTACTCTGTATCTAACCCGTGCTGTACCTGCCCTGGGAGTGTTTGACGGGACAGTGTAGAGGGAGCTTTACTCTGTATCTAACCCGTGCTGTACCTGTAGTGGGAGTGTTTGAAAGGACAGTGTAGAGGGAGCTTTACTCTTTATCTAACCCGTGCTGTACCTCCCCTGGGAGTGTTTGACGGGACAGTGTAGAGGGAGCTTTACTCTGTATCTAACCTGTGCTGTACCTCCCCTGGGAGTGTTTGATGGGACAGTGTAGAGGGAGCTTTACTCTGTGTCTAACCCGTGCTGTACCTGCCCTGGGAGTGTTTGATGGGACAGTGTAGAGGGAGCTTTACTGTGTATCTAACCCGCGCTCTAACTGCCTGGGAGTGTTTGATGGGACAGTGTAGAGGGAGCATTACTCTGTATCTAACCCGTGCTGTACCTGCCCTGGGATTGTTTGATTTTGTCCACCCCAGTCCAACACCGGCATCTCCGCATCATTGTTTGAAAGAGCAGTGTAGAGGCAGTTTTACTCTGTATCTAACCCGTGCTGTACCTGCCCTGGGAGAATTTGGTGGGACAGTGTAGAGGGAGATTTACTTTGTATCTAAACTGTGCTCTACCTGCCCTGGGAGTGTTTGAGGGGACAGTGTAGAGGGAGCGTTACACTGTATCTAACCCGTGCTGTAGCTGCCCTGGGAGTGTTTGATGGGACAGTGTAGAGGGAGCTTTACTCTGTATCTAACCCATGCTGTACCTGCCCTGGGAGTGTTTGACGGGACAGTGTAGAGGGAGATTTACTCTGTATCTAACCCGTGCTGTACCTGCCCTGGGAGTGTTTGATGGGACAGTGTAGAGGGAGCTTTACTCTGTATCTAACCTGTGCTGTACCTGCCCTGGGAGTGTTTGACGGGACAGTGTAGAGGGAGCATTACACTGTATCTAACCCGTGCTGTACCTGCCCTGGGATTGTTTGAAAGCAAACACGGAAGGCAAACACGGGACACAACCAACAGGGTACCCTACGTCGTCCAGTACTTCCCCGGAGCGGAGAAACTACGCCATGTTCTTCGCATCCTTCAACATGTCATCGATGACGACAAACACCTCGCTAAGGCCATCCCCACGCCTCCACTACTTGCCTTCAAACAGCCGCCTAACCTCAGAAGTACCATCGTTCGCAGCAAATTACCCAGCTTTCAGGATAACAGCGACCACGACACCACACAACCCTGCCACGGCAAACTCTGCAAGACATGCCAGATCATCAACACAGATACCATCATCACACGTGAGGACACTACCCACCAGGTACATGCTACATACTCATGTGACTCGGCCAACGTTGTCTACCTCATACGTTGCAGGAAAGAATGCACCGCGGCATGGTACATCGGCGAGACCATGCAGACACTGAGACAACGTATGAACGAGCACCGCGCAACAATCGCCAGGCAGGATTGTTACCTCCCAGTCGGGGAACACTTCAGCAGTCAAGGACATTCAGCCTCGGATCTGCGGGTAAGCGTTCTCCAAGGCGGCCTTAGGAAAACACGACAACGCAAAATCATTGAGCAGAAACTGATAGCCAAGTTCCGCACTCATGAAGACGGTCTCAATCGGGATCTTGGGTTTATGTCACGATACATGACGTGATCCGGACTCGTGTCGTCGTTGGCTTGTTCACAGATGTGATTCCCAGTAAAAAAGTAAAAATTTTAAAGTTAATCGTTTTACATACAGACGGCAGCTTTTGACACGTTAGACCCCATGCGACTCCACCTCATTGTCTCAGTTGTATCTTGCTATGTCTTTGATGTGGTACTTTCCTGGCTGACCTGATTAACTTTATCACACCTCGGCAGATAAACAGTCAGGATGATTGAATTTAGATGTCTGCAATTGTAAGTTACACATGCATTGTTCTCTATCTATATATGCTTTGACGATTCTGTATCTCCTCACTTCACCCGACGAAGGAGTTGTAACTCCGAAAGTTTTTGATTTAAAATAAAACTGTTGGACTATAACCTGGTGTTGTGCGACCTCTCAATATTGTTTGAAAGGGCAGTGTAGAGGAAGTTTTACTCTGTATCTAACCCGTGCTGTACCTGCCCTGGGAGTGTTTGATGGGCCAGTGTAGAGGGAGCTTTACTCTGTATCTAACCTGTGCAGTACCTGCCCTGGGAGTGTTTGATGGGACAGTGTAGAGGGAGCTTTACTCTGTATCTAACCCGTGCTATACCTGCCCCGTGATTGTTTGGTGCGCCAGTGTAGAGGGAGATTTACTGTGTATCTAACCCGTGCTGTACCTGCAGTGGGGGTGTTTGAAAGGACAATGTAGAGGGAGCTTTACTCTGTATCTAACCCATGCTGTACCTGCCCTGGGAGTGTTTGACGGGACAGTGCAGAGGGAGCTTTACTCTGTATCTAACCCGTGCTGTACCTGCCCTGGGAGTGTTTGATGGGACAGTGTAGAGGGAGCTTTACTCTGTATCTAACCTGTGCTGTACCTGCCCTGGGAGTGTTTGACGGGACAGTGTAGAAGGAGCTTTACTGTGTATCTAACCCATGCTGTACCTGCAGTGGGGGTGTTTGAAAGGACAATGTAGAGGGAGCTTTACTCTGTATTTAATCTGTGCTGTACCTCCCCTCGGAGTGTTTGTGGGACAGTGTAGAGGGAGCTTTACTCTGTATTTAATCTGTGCTGTACCTCCCCTCGGAGTGTTTGTGGGACAGTGTAGAGGGAGCTTTACTCTATATCTAACCAGTGCTCTACCTGCCCTGGGAGTGTTTGATGGGACAGTGTAGAGGGAGCTTTACTCTGCATCTAACCCATGCTGTAGCTGCCCTGGGAGTGATTGATGGGACAGTGTAGCGGGAGCTTTACTCTGTATCTAACCCTTGCTGTAGCTGCCCTGGGAGTGTTTGACGGGACAGTTTAGAGGGAGCTTTACTCTGTATCTAACCCGTGCTCTACCTGCCCTGGGAGTGTTTGATGGGACAGTGTAGAGGGAGATTTGCACTGTATCTAACCCGTGCTGTACCTGGCCTGGGAGTGTCTGATGGAACAGTGTAGATGGAGATTTACTCTGTATCTAACCCGTGCTGTACCTGCCCTGGGAGTGTTTGATGGGACAGTGTAGAGGGAGCTTTACTCTGTATCTAACCTGTGCTCTATCTGCACTGGGAGTGTTTGATGGGACAGTGTAGAGGGAGCTTTACTCTGTATCTAACCCGTGCTCTATCTGCACTGGGAGTGTTTGATGGGACAGTGTAGAGGGAGCTTTACTCTGTATCTAACCCATGCTGTACCTGCCCTGGGAGTGTTTGACGGAACAGTGTAGAGGGAGCTTTGCTCTGTATCGAACCCGTGCTGTACCTTCCCTGGGAGTGTTTGATGGGACAGTGGAGAGGGAGCTTTACTCTGTATCTAACCCGTGCTGTACCTGCCCTGGGAGTGTTTGATGGGACAGTTTAGAGGGAGCTTTACTCTATATCTAATCCGTGCTCTACCTGCCCTGGGAGTGTTTGATGGGACAGTGTAGAGGGAGCTTTACTCTGTATCTAACCCGTGCTGTACCTGCCCTGGGAGTGTTTGACGAACAGTGTAGAGGGAGCTTTACTCTGTATCTAACCTGCCCAGAGAGTGTTTGATGTTTTCTCGGTTAATATCTGGGAGAAAGGGAAAGTCCTCTGAGGCAGTCCTACGCAGAGCTGCAGGCTGAACACTGTGGGGCCGAAGATGGCAGCAGAGGTTTCTGGGAGCGGAATGGGGATCGAATCCTCCAAAGCCATGTTGGCCGGCTTCAGAATGACCCCCCTGATCACCCCTCCCCCCTCCATTGGCTCCGGCACTGGGCAGGCAGCAGGGACGCCACAGTTGGCAAAGTAAATAAGCCAGACCTCCTGCTCCTGGGGTAGATTTTAACTGTCGGGCAGGGGTCGGGTGCGACAGGCAGGCTGGTGTGCCCGAACCGTCGCGTGGGAAGCCTGGCCTTCGACATACTGGTGCGGAGCAGCCAACCCCAAACAGGCGGCACAATGCAGTTCGTCCGCTCTGGACTGGCACAATGGAGGGAGGTTCAGGGATGAGGGCGTTAGAGTCATGAGAGGCACTGCATCACTGCAAGTTCTGTCTTTCTTTCTTTCTCTCTTTCTTTCTTCTTCTTTTCTCTCTTTTTCTTTCTTCTTCTCCCTTCCTTTCAGTCTTTCTTTCTTTCTCTTTTTCGTTCTTTCTTCTTCCTTTCTTTCTTCTTTCTTTCCTCTCCTTTCTTTCTCTCTTTTTTCTTCTTTCTCTTTCTTTCTTCTTCCTTTCTTTCTTCTTTCTTTCTTTCTTTCTTTCTTTCTTTCTGTCTTTCCTTCTTTCTTTCTTTCTCTCTTTCTTTCTTACTTTCTTTCTCTCTTTCTTTCTTCTTTCTTCTTCTTTCTTTCTTTTTATCTTTGGGGGAGAAATTCAGTGTCGCCCCATTTGAGGCGCAATTATCGGCCGGGCGCAAAGATTAGCCCCTGCCGCTAATTATCGCCTCCGACTGCAAACTTCACTTCTATCGCCCCTGGTGGTGATTGGAGCGCTAAATCAGGCGCTTCACACCTGTCTTAAGGTGCTAACGCCAAGGAGCGAGGCGCTACCTCAGAGTGCTGGCGAAGCTCATGTGATGTCAGTCAGCAATGGAACACAGACACAATGGCGCAGGCCAGTTCTTAAAGGGGAGGGTTGATCTTGCTCTCCATCCACATCCTGCTCATTGCAGCCTTGAATCTCTGCCTGGAGAGACCTGTACATCAAATCTGCTGGAAAGAACAATGGAGAGTACCAGGGAAAGAGCTCAGAGTGCAGCCCCCACAGTCTCTTCTAAATCGATACAAGGAAGGGCAAATCAAAATGAACCTGCAAAGTGCTGCTCAGTACCCAAAACTCCTTCACACAGCGTTGAATCTCTCCAGAAGTCTCTCTCTTTCTCTCTCTCAGAATGCGTGGGGCAAAAATGTTACCAACAAAAAAAGGCAGGAAGCGGTCGCCTTTAAATAGCGCTCCCCCAGTCCCTTCCTGACTGCAAAACGCTCCCCTCAACCTGTCGTTGCTAGTGGCAGGCAGTAAGGCAGGGGGCGCCACTCAATATCCGCTCCGGGGCGCTACCGGGGCGTTACGCACTCAACTGACGTCACGATCTGCCGGCGCAGGAGATCGTGGCGGTAGTGTTGAGCGCCGCCGCAAAATGTCTAGTTAATTTCGTGAGCGGTGCAAACATCGCCGCGCCCAGGCGTTAGATGCTTTGCGCCCCATTAGCGCCCTCTTAAGGAGCTAACGGGAGGCGCAACCAACTGAATTTTTCCCTCTTTCTTTCTTCTTTCTTTTTTTTTCTTTCTTTCTTCCTCTTTCTTTCTTCTTCTTCTTTCTTTCTCTCTTTCTCTCTTTCTTTCTTTCTTTCTTTCTTCTTTCTTCTTTCTTTCTTCTTTCTTCTTTTTTCTTTCTTCTTCTTCCTTTCTTTCTTCTTCTTCCTTTCTTTCTCTCTTCCTTTCTTTCTCTCTTTCTTTCTTTCTTCTTTCTTCATCTTTCTTTCTTTTATCTCTCTTTCTTTCTTTCTTCTTCTACCTTCCTTTCTTTCTCTTTCTTTCTTCTTATTTCTTTCTCTCTTTCTTTTGTTCTTCTTCTTTCTTATTTCTTTCTTCTTTCTTCTTCTTTCTTTCTTTCTTTTTTCTTTCCTTCCTTCCTTATTTCCTTCAACTCCCTGTCGAACTGCTGAGCTCCCTCAGACCTCCCTTCTTCCTACAATGTTCGGGCTTTTAAAAATCCAAGCTGAGTGTCACCTAACCTGTCGGCCACGGAATATTTTAACCAATTCCCCACCCAACCTCAGAGCTTCCACAAGACCTGGAATGATCTTGGTCTGGAAGTTTACTCTCTCTGGGCACTGCCTCGAGTGTGCGGGTTAGCCTCGTACAAGAATGAACAGAAGTCCGGATGGTGAGGCCTCGTTGGATATTAGAGTGTTGCTGGTGAGCCGGGGGATAAATGTATCGATCGCCTGTGGTGTCCACCGAACAGAGACCCGCAGCCTTCCCGCCGGGGTAGGATTCCCATCTCTGTTTTATTTGTATTTGTTTATGGGATGTGGGCGTCGCTAGCAAGGCCAGCATTTATTGTCCATCCCTAGTTGCCCTGGAGAAGGTGGTGGTGAGCCGCCTTCTTGAACCACCGCAGTCCGTGAGGTGAAGGTGCTCCCACAGTGCTGTTCGGGAGGGAGTTTCAGGATTTTGACCCAGCGACGATGAAGGAACGGCGATATACTTCTAAGTCAGGATGGTGTGTGACTTGGAGGGGAACTTGGAGGTGATGGTGTTCCCATGCGCCTGCTGCCCTTGTCCTTCTAGGTGGAAGAGGTCGCGGGTTTGGGAGGTGCTGCCGAAGAAGCCTTGGCGAGTTGCTGCAGTGCATCTTGTAGATGGTACACACTGCAGCCATGGTACGCCGATGGTGGAGGGAGTGAATGTTTAAGGTGGTGGATGGGGTGCCAGTCAAGTGGGCTGCTTTGTCCTGGATGGTGTCGAGCTTCTTGAGTGTTGTTGAAGCTGCACTCATCCAGGCAAGTGGAGAGTATTCCATCACACTCCTTACTTGTGCCTTGTAGATGGTGGAAAGGCTTTGGGGAGTCAGGAGGTGAGACACTCGCCGCAGAATACCCAGCCTCTGACCTGCTCTTGTTGCCACAGTATTTATGTGGCTGGTCCAGTTAAGTTTCTGGTCAATGGTGACCCCCAGGATGTTGATGGTGGGGGATTCGGCGATGATAATGCCGTTGAATGTCAAGGGGCGGTGGTTAGACTCTCGCTTGTTGGAGATAGTCATTGCCTGGCACTTGTGTGGCGCGAATGTTAACTGCCACTTATCAGCCCACCCCACTCCACCCATGCGCTCCCGCCATTGGTCGCCCAACACGTCCATCCTCGTGCGCCCTGCCCCTACGCTCCCGCCATTGGTCGCTTCGTCGCTCAACACGCCTTCCCACGCCAATTGGAAAATGATCAGACTTGTTACCTGATTGGATGATTCTTTGACATTCACTCAAACAGCCTTTCTTCAGCACCACCCCACCCCCCACACCCCATCTCCAATAATTATTAAACTAAAGTCTTCAAAGAAAATGAATAAAAAGCACACACAATTTTTATTTCCCGCCCTTATGATTTTTCTCCCAGGTGTTGCCCCCAGCCGTGACCTGGAAATTAATCGTTAATTCCTGGAGACTCCAGGGCAATCCTGGAGGGTTGGGAACCTACCGTAGGGGAGATGGGGAATCAGGGCCATCGTTCGAGTTCTCTCGCTCAATGCTCAGTGCCCAATGCCCAGTGCCCAATGCCTGGCTCAGTGCAGCTGGGCACTGCTCGAATGAACCATCTTCTGCCCTCTGTACGCTCTCCGCTGCAGTCTGCGCACACCCTGGGGAGACCAGAGTCTGTGATTGATAACTTCCAAAATCAACCCCACCAGAGTCAATCCAGCATCATGAATAAATACGCACTGAAGGTCATTGAAATGAATTGCTTCACAAAACACTGAACTCTGTTTATACAATACTGCTGCATTTGTTGACTGTATCGGCTATTCTTTATAGAAACATAGAAACATAGAAAAATAGGAGCAGGAGTAGGCCATTCGGCCCTTCGAGCCTGCTCCGCCATTCAATATGATCATGGCTGATCCTCTATCTCAATACCATATTCCTGCTCTCTCCCCATACCCCTTGATGCCTTTTGTGTCTAGAAATCTATCTATCTCCTTCTTAAATATATTCAGTGACTTGGCCTCCCAAGCCTTCTGTGGTAGAGAATTCCACACGTTCACCACCCTCTGAGTGAAGAAATTTCTCCTCATTTCAGTCCTAAATGTCCTACCCCGTATCCTGAGACTGTGATTCCTCATTCTATTATTTCTGTTTCAATTCTAAGAAAAACCCCAAGGTTTGCATCGACTATCTTACTCATGTCAATTTCCTTGCACTATTTGCTCAGTGCCTGACAGCCCTTTAGTGGTTGCTGTTCTCATTCCAACCCTTGTCCCATCCCGGAGACCTTGAAATCTGTTGGAAGGGTGAGTCAGAAGTGTGGTCTTCATGTCTGCTTCTCCAGACGCTTCTATGTCAAAGGTGCTGTCTAGACGGAGGATGTTGTCTCACTTGCCCCAAACCGCCCAGTTCCAAAATAACCCTCGATTATAAGGCGCAAACTCGTTACTGATTCTGAGGGTTCGATGTTGCCTTAACTGCAAATCTGGCTTCCTTCCAAATGCTCCAGAGATGAGGGGCTTCCTGCTGTCCCGTTGAAGGGGAAAGAGGATTTCCCCAGTGCGATATGGAGTTCATACAGACCAGGGTTTATCAGTTATCCAAATGAGGGACTTCATGTTATGTGGAGAGACTGGAGAAGCTGGGATTGTTCTCCTTCGAGCAGAGAAGGTTAAGGGGAGATTTGAGAGAGGTGTTCAAAATCATGAAGGGGCTTTGACAGAGTAAGCCCGATGGCAATGGGGTCAGGAACCAGAGGACACGGGTTTGAGGTAATTGGCAAAAGAACCAGGCGGGAGATAACGGGACATTGTTTTCACGCAGCAAGTTGTTGTGAGGAGAGGGACGAGTGAATCCTGTCCCAACATCATCACCTTCTCAGAGGTCTGTCAAACACAGAGCGAGCTCAAAACAAGGTTTCATTGTTCAACTCTCCGTATTTGGGAATTGGCATTTTTTCAGCCTGTTGCAGTTGTCCTTGACAATGTGCTTTAAAGTCACAGCATGAAAAATACTCAAAGTCGATGGCCTCCCCACCACAGATTATTTTGGGATGTTTTAGTTTCTGTGTCAGTCGGTCCTCCTGTTAACCCTGAGCGGCCCTGCAGGGAATTGGCGGTGAATCAAGCCTCTTGCCTCGCTCTCCCTTGTTCTAACGCTCTTGAGGTTTCAAAAGAGGCGCTATCGCCTCAACAGGCAGGAGCGACTCCTGGAACAGGCCCGCTTGAAGAACTCCGTCCCATCACCTTATGTCAGCCACGATGTCAGAATAAGCTCAGGTGTTAGCCATGGGTAGCGCTCCTCGCTTCTGAGGTCAGAAGATTGTGGGTTCGAGCACATAATCTAAGCTGACGCACCTGGTGCCAGTACAGAGGGAGTGCTGCACTGTCGGAGGGGCAGTACTGAGGGAGCGCTACACTGTCAGGGAGGCAGTACTGAGGGAGCGCTGCACTGTCGGAGGGGCAGTACTGAGGGAGTGCTGCACTGTCGGAGGGACAGTACTGAGGGAGTGCTGCACTGTAGGAGGGGCAGTACTGAGGGAGCGCTGCACTGTCGGAGGGGCAGTACTGAGGGAGCGCTGCACTGTCGGAGGGGCAGTACTGAGGGAGCGTTGCACTGTAGGAGGGGCAGTGCTGAGGGAGCGCTGCACTGTAGGAGGGGCAGTGCTGAGGGAGCGCTGCACTGTCAGAGGGGCAGTACTGAGGGAGCGCTGCACTGTCGGAGGGGCAGTGCTGAGGGAGCGCTGCACTGTCAGAGGGGCAGTACTGAGGGAGTGCTGCACTGTCAGAGGGGCAGTACTGAGGGAGTGCTGCACTGTCGTTGGGGCAGTACTGAGGGAATGCTGCACTGTCGAAGGGGCAGTACTGAGGGAGTGCTGCACTGTCGGAGGGGCAGTACTGAGGGAGCACTGCACTGTCGGAGGGGCAGTACTGAGGGAACACCGCACTGTCAGAGGGGCAGTACTAAGGGAGTGCTGCACTGTCGGAGGGGCAGTACTGAGGGAGTGCTGCACTGTCGTTGGGGCAGTACTGAGGGAATGCTGCACTGTCGAAGGGGCAGTACTGAGGGAGTGCTGCACTGTTGGAGGGGCAGTACTGAGGGAGCGCTGCGCTGTCGGAGGGGCAGTACTGAGGGAACGCCGCACTGTCGGAGGGGCAGTACTAAGGGAGTGCTGCACTGTCGGAGGGGCAGTACTGAGGGAGTGCTGCACTGTCGTTGGGGCAGTACTGAGGGAATGCTGCACTGTCGAAGGGGCAGTACTGAGGGAGTGCTGCACTGTCGGAGGGGCAGTACTGAGGGAGCGCTGCACTGTCGGAGGGGCAGTACTGAGGGAACGCCGCACTGTCGGAGGGGCAGTACTAAGGGAGTGCTGCACTGTCGGAAGGGCAGTACTGAGGGAGCGCTGCACTGTCGGAGGGGCAGTACTGAGGGAGTGCTGCACTGTTGGAGGGGCAGTACTGAGGGAGTGCTGCACTGTCGTTGGGGCAGTACTGAGGGAGTACCGCACTGTTGGAGGGGCAGTACTGAGGGAGCGCTGCACTGTCGGAGGTGCCGTCTTTCGGATGAGACGTTAAACCGAGTCCCCGTCTGCTCTCTCAGGTGGACGTAAAAGATCCCATGGCACTATTTCAAAGAAGAGCAGGGGAGTTCTCCCCAGTGTCCTGGGGCCAATATTTATCCCTCAACCAACATCACTGAAACAGAGGTTATCTGGTTGTCATCACATTGCTATTTGTGGGACCTTGCTGTGCGCAATAATTGCTCAGGCTCGAATGGCCTACGCTTGCTCCTATTTCTTACATGCTTTCTTATAAATTGGCTGCCACGTTTCCTACATTACAACAGTGACTACACTTCAAAAATACTTCATTGGCTGTAAAGCGCTTTGGGACGTCCTGAGGTTGTGAAAGGCGCTGTAGAAATACAAGACTTTCTCTTTCTTCTTCTTTTTCCTGGCTGGGGTTACTGTTGTCCGTCTGGTACCTCGACCGTGTCATCATCATGGTGAGTGTCAGAAGGCAATTTGACAATTGACTCCAATCTTGTCCACTCACACTCACACTCACTCACGCACTCACACTCACACACACACACTCACACTCACAGACACACACTCACACTCACAGACACACACTCACACTCACACTCACACACTCACACAAACACACACACACTCACTCTCTCACACTCACACACACACTCACTCACACATACACTCACACTCACTCTCACACACACACACTCACACACACACTCACACACACTCAGATACACACGGTGGCATAGTGGTTAGCACTGGTGCCTCACAGCGCCAGGGACCCGGGTTCGAATCTGACCTCGGGTGACTGTCTGTGTGGAGTTTGCACATTCTCCCCGTGTCTGCGTGGGTTTCCTCCGGGTGCTCCGGTTTCCTCCCACAGTCCAAAAATATGCGGGTTAGGTTGATTTGGCTATGATAAATTGACCCTTAGTGTTAGGGGGGGGGATTAAATATGTGGGGTTATGGGGATAGGATGGGATATGTTAGGGGGAATTAAATACATGGGGTTACGGGGGTAGGGTGGGATATGTGTACTGTGGGGATTAAAGCAGGGACAGGGTACTGGATTTGGATGATCAGCCATGATCGTATTGAATGGTGGAGCAGGCTCGACGGGCCGAATGGCCTACTCCTGCTCCTAGATTCTATGTTTCTATGTTTACTCACACACACAAACACACACACACTCTCACACACTCACTCACACACTCACACCCACTCACACACTCACACACACTCACTCACAAACACACACACTCACTCACACTCTCACACACAAACACACTCACTCACACACACTCGTACACTCACTCACACACACACTCACACACTCACACACTCGCACACTCACTCACACTCACACACGCTCATACACACACACTCAAACACACACTCTCACACTCACTCACATACATACTCACACTCACACACACACACATACCCACTCGCACACACGCACTCGCACACACACTCGCACACACACTCGCACACACACACTCACACACACTCGCGCACTCGCACACTCGCACACACGCACACACACACTCACACACACACTCGCACACACACACACATACAGTCACACTCACACTCACACACAGACACTTTTGAGCAGGGCTTATTGGAAACCGGTCAAGGTTGGGAATCGTCACTACTTCGCCGCTCTTCCTCTCTCGCGCTAAAGCCAGTTCTCGCACTCTGACTCCTGCCCGTGGTAAATCCACACAGGGCAGTGGTCAAACCCGGGCCTTCCTGGAGGCCCTGGTACAGATGGATGTAGAATATCTGAGGGAGGTCTCTCTGAGCAATGCTGCCAGCTCCAAGCCATGCATCCTTGGAGGTGACATCAGAAGTCATGTGTGTCTTGGAGTAGAAGACATTGATGACTGGCGCTGCCTAATTCAACAACGACAACAACAACTTGCATTTATATAGCACCTTTAACGTAGTAAAACGTCCCAAGGCGCTTCACAGGAGCAATTATCAAACAAAATTTGACACCGAGCCTCATAAGGAGATATTAGGAAAGGTGACCAAAACCTCGGTTAAAGAGGTAGGTTTTAACGAGCGTCTTGAAGGAGGCAAGAGAGGCGGAGAGGTTTAGGGAGGGAATTCCAGAGCTTAGGGCCCAGCCAGCTGAAGGCACGGCCGCCAATGGTGGGGCGATGGAAGTCGGGGATGCTCAAGAGGCCAGAATTGGAGGCGCGCAGAGATCTCGGAGGGTTGTAGGGCTGGAGGAAGATACACTGGAGAAATGGCCGTAGTTGCTTCCCCCTCCCCACAAGGAAACCAAACAGTACGGAGCCCCTACCGAAGAGAAGTCGATGGACCTCACGTTAAACACTAACCACAGCAAATAGGGCCCATTCTGCACAACATATGTTGGGTGCGGTCTCTTTCTCGTACTCCTTCTGCCGGGCTCCAAGCGCCCCCGAATGTTCAACTCTTCACGTGTGAGCTTAGACGTTGAGTGCGACGCGGGCTATCCGACTGTGGAGGGCATTACAACTAAACCCTGCTGCTGTCCTCACCTGGGCCCACACAGACACCTCCTCTGCAACAGAGCTAGTGATCAGGAGCAAGAACCCTGGCTGGTTTCCTCAGCCTCGCCACCCCACCGCCCCCCCACCACCCTCCACCCACCCACCCTCCATCCACTGGCCCAGTAGCACTGAGTCCAATTGTAGCGCACCTACCTGACTGAGATCACGCGACCCAGTACAGAACAGAGATAGAACCTGGTGTGTGACAGCCACCGTGCTGGGTGTGCGATTGTATGTATTTGACACATTTTTATTCAAACTGTATTTACAGAAACAATAAACTGTTGCATACCACAATCATGTACAATATACAGAATGAGCCATGGGAAGGTGATAGAGTTCAAAGTCATTTGTTTAAAATCCATTCTCGAGACGTGTGAGCCAGTGGCAAGGTTGGCAGCTATTTAGGTGTCAGCCGTGTCTCAGTGGATCGCTCTCACGCCTCTGAGTCAGAAGGTTGTGGTTTCGAGTCCCCACTCCAGAGACTTGAGCACAAAAAGCTAGGCTGACCCTCCCAGTGCGGTGCTGACGAGAGAACTGCACTGTCGGAGGTGCCGTCTTTCGGATGAGACGTTAAACCGAGGCCCCGTCTGCCCTCTCGGGTGGACGTAAAAGATCCCACGGCCACTATCTCGAAGAAGAGCAGGGGGGAGTTCTCCCCGGTGTCCCGGGGCCAATATTTATCTCTCAATCAACATCACTAAAACAGATTATCTGGTCATTATCACATTGCTGTTTTTGGGAGCTTGCTGTGCACAAATTGCCTGCCGCGGTTCCCACATCACAACAGTGACTACACTTCAAAGAAGTACTTCATTGGCTGTAAAGCGCTTTGGGACGTCCTGAGGTTGTGAAAGGCGCTATAGAAATGCAAGTCTTTCTTTCTTTTATTGCCCATCTCTAGTTGCCCGGAGAAGGTGCAGCACTTTGATTCAAAGTGAGTATCTCGCTTGGTCACTTCAGCGGGCAGGTTAAGAGTCAACCACATTGGGTGTGGGGTCTGGAGTCACATATAGGCCCAGACCGGGTAAGGACGGCAGGTTTCCTTCCCTAAAGGACGTGAGTGAACCGGTTGAGTTTTTACGGCAATCCGACAGCTTCATGGTCACTTTTACTGATACTAGCTCACTATTTCCAGAGCTTTGAAAGATGAAATTCAAATTCATGGTGGGATTTGAACCCACGTTCTCTGGATTGCTAGTTCAGTAAAATAACCACCACACAACCATAGCAGCCATGTTACATGAGGATGGTGTTCAGGATAAATAAGATTTGGTTTAATTGCACATTTTTGGAGCGGAGTCTATCTTACTGATGACCTCTGGCAATCTCCAAGTGTTACATTTGTACATTTTTTAGTTGCTCCTTAGCAACATGTTTTACATGAAAAAATGATATTTGGATGAAGGCATTTCTGTTAAGTTCCCCCCATGTCTCTGTGGGCAAATTGCACGATGCTGAGTCACACAGTCTAGAAGGTTCCATGTCAGTGGCAGCCTCTGTTTCCTGTTTTCAGTTTCGTTTCTGTTCAGCTCAGAGATTCTAATTTACGGTCAGCTCTGTATCTCGTGAGCTCATGGTCAATCCTCATCTCTGCACCCAGCTCTCCCTCACCACCATCTCTCCCGACACCCCCTCACTGGCTTTGATTTGTCACACTGCTTGTCCGACATCCAGTACTGGGTGAGCAGAAATTCCCTCCAACTAAATAATGGGAAGATTGAAGTCATAGGGCTGGATTTTCATTGACCCGTGGAGGCGGGTTTGGAGTCGGGGTGGGGGGGGGGTTAAAGTTGCAGATTCGGGGGTCCCGACCCCACCCGGCCCCCAACCCGCCTCCATGCCAGTTTCTCTGGCGGCGGGTACCCGACCTGTGCTGGGACCAGCCTCCCCGAGGCAGGAAGGGGATTAGTGACAATTAACTGCCTGTTAACAGGTAGTTAACAGGCAGTTTTTTGCCTAATCCCTATTTTGAAAGCTGAAATGTGGGCTTCCCGACAGGTCCCAACCACGCCAAGTTAGCGAGGCGGACCGTGGGTCTGCAGGGGTTGGAGGGGTCGATATGTCCGGTGGGCAGGTGAGTGATAGGTGCATGTGTGCAGAGGTAAGTGTGTAAGGTAAGTGCAAAGTGTGGGAAAAAGTTTTACTTACCTTAACTTCCTCCTGCAGGTGTCAGCCCTTCAGTTCTCGGGAGTCAGAAATCTCACCGGCACAGAAAGCAGGAAAGCCGTGGTGCTGTCAAAAACTGCAGCCTTCTGTTTTCTGTGCTGGAATGATTTCTAACTCAGCCTGAGAGGAAGGACTCAAGTTAGAAGACAAATTGTCAGTGTTTGACAGCTTCACAGAGCTGTCAAACGCTGATATTTCATCTGTCAAAAGCTCTTGACAGATGAAATGTCAATCTGTGACATCACCTGTTGCCGGGTGGCCCTTAATTGGCCTGCTGAGCTCACTGGGCGGGCTCAACAAGGTCAATCAAGGGAAAATACAGTGGGTTGGCCACATCTCGATGGAGGCGGGTCTACAACCCAAAAAGTGGGAGT
This sequence comes from Squalus acanthias, assembly GCA_030390025.1. NCBI lineage: Eukaryota > Metazoa > Chordata > Chondrichthyes > Squaliformes > Squalidae > Squalus > Squalus acanthias. Next base: position 38,824,008 of record CM059443.1, read on the forward strand.
CCCGACTCCATCACGTCCCCAGTATCAAAATCCAGCCCATGGTCTTCGGCCCACGCCACAAACTCCGTTCCCGAGCTACCGACTCCATCCCTCTCCCTGGCCACTGTCTGAGGCTGAACCAAACTGAGATCTCTGTGCTCCACCATTGGCGGCCATGCCTTCAGTTGCCTGGGCCCTAAGATCTGGAATTCCCTCCCTAAACTTCTCCGCCTCTCTACCTCTCTCTCCTTTAAGACGCTCCTTAAAACCTCCCTCTTTGATCAGACTTTTGGTCACCTGTTCCAATAGCGCCATATGTGGCTCGGTGTCAAATTTTTCCGATTTACGCTCCTGTGAAGTGCCTTGGGATGTTTTACTACGTTAAACATGCTATAGAAATGCATTGTTGTAGTTGTTGCTCATGGTCAATCCCCATCTCTACACCCTGCCCATGGTCAATCCCCATCTCTACACCCTGCCCATGGTCAATCCCCATCTCTACACCCTGCCCATGGTCACTCCCCATCTCTACACCCTGCCCATGGTCACTCCCCATCTCTACACCCTGCTCATGGTCATTCACCATCTCTACACCCTGCCCATGGTCAATCCCCATCTCTACACCCTGCCCATGGTCATTCACCATCTCTACACCCTGCTCATGGTCATTCACCATCTCTACACCCTGCTCATGGTCAATCCCCATCTCTACACCCTGCCCATGGTCATTCACCATCTCTACACCCTGCTCATGGTCATTCACCATCTCTACACCCTGCCCATAGTCAATCCCCATCTCTACACCCTGCCCATGGTCATTCACCATCTCTACACCCTGCTCATGGTCAATCCCCATCTCTACACCCTACCTATGGTCAATCCCCATCTCTACACCCTGCTCATGGTCAATCCCCATCTCTACACCCTGCCCATGGTCAATCCCCATCTCTACACCCTGCCCATGGTCAATCCCCATCTCTACACCCTGCCCATGGTCAATCCCCATCTCTACACCCTGCCCATGGTCAATCCCCATCTCTACACCCTGCTCATGGTCATTCACCATCTCTACACCCTGCCCATGGTCAATCCCCATCTCTACACCCTGGCTATGATCAACCTTTGTCTCTTGGACCTTGCTAGCTGCTAGTCTCAGTCTGTGGCCCTTGCTTGCTGTCAGCCTGTCTCTGTGCCAAGCTCCTGGTTACCCCTAGTTTCCCTGTCTAGCTTCTTGTCAGTGGCATTTCTTTACTGCTACCATTGGCAGGGGTATCACCTCCTAGATGTCATGTGAACTCTCACCTCTTGCCCCTGCCTGCAGTATGATGGTCAGTCTGCTGGTCAGCGGATATCAGCCAGGACAGCAGATGGGGTGACTCATTTGGCCACAGCTCCCCTGGGCTAAGGAGGAAAAAAACCCAGCAGGATCGCTGCACCTGAGCTCTGTCCAATGATCTACATTGCTGGAAAGTGGTCATGTATGGACATCAGCTGGAAGACAGAATCAGGCGTGGCTGTGATTCCCTCCACAGTCAAAGAGCCTGTCACACCCATTGCACCCATTGTCTAAGCTCACACCTGAGGCGTGGCCACTTGGCTGAGGGATTGGAAAGCGTTTGGCTCGGGAGGGGAGGGGGGGAAACTTCCACCTGCCCAGCAACGAATTGGCACCTTCAGGAGAGAGCGAAGGTGAGGGTGGTGAAGAAAGAAAGAAAGAAAGACTTTCATTTCTACAGCGCCTTTCACGACCTCAGCCAATTAAGTACTTTTTGAAGTGTAGACACTGTTGTAATGTAGGAAACGCGGCAGCCAATTTGTGCACAGCAAGCTCCCACAAACAGCAATGTGATAATGACCAGATCATCTGGTTTTTTTTGTGATGTTGGTTGAGGGATAAATATAGGCCCCAGGGCACCGGGGAGAACTCCCCTGCTCTTCAAATAGTGGCCATGGGATCTTTCACCCCCACCTGAGAGAGCAGACGGGGCCTCAGGTTTAACGTCTCATCCGAAAGACGGCACCTCAGACAGTGCTGCGCTCCCTCAGTACTGCACTGGGAGTGTCAGCCTAGATTTTTGTGCTCAAGTCTCTGGAGTGAGACTTGAACCTACGACCTTGTGACTCAGAGGCGAGAGAGAGAGCTGCCCACTGAGCCACAGCATGAAAGCACCTTCGGCAATGCGGGTGAGAAAATGAGCTCCAGTAATGTGACTAGAATCAGCAACATATAGCTGGTGACCCCTGAGCTCTTGTTTGTGCTGTACCTGTTTGTTTCAGTATCAATATTATTGTGTTTTTGAGCTGTTTTGGATTCAGCTCTTGAGGAATATGCCGCTCGTCATGTTTTTTGAACTGTGCCAGGTCCATCAGAACATTCCACATACTGGTGAAACTCCACCTTGTCCGAGAGGGAGTTATAGCCCGGTTACCCCTTCGGGTGACATGAGCGTAGAAATCCCAACCGGCACTGACCCGGTACGCACTCTTAACCTACTCGTATGAACAATGTGCATTTATACAGCGTCTTTAATGCAGTAAAACGGCCCAAGGCTTTTCACAGGAGCGTTAACAGACAAAAATTGACACCGAGCCACATAAGGAGATATTAGGGACAGGCGACCAAAAGCTTGGTCAAAGAGGTCGGTTTTAAGGAACGTCTTAAAGGATGAGAGAGAGGTGGAGAGGTTTAGGGAGGGAATTCCAGAGCTCGGGGCCCAGGCAACAGAAGGCACGGCCGCCAATGGTGGAGCGATTAAAATCAGGGATGCTCAAGAGGCCAGAATTGGAGGAGCGCAGAGATCTCGGGGGGTTGTAGGTCTGGAGGAGATTACAGAGATCGGGAGGGGCGAGGCCACGGAGGGATTTGTAAACAACGATGAGAATTTTAAAATTGAGGCGTTGCCGGACCGGGAGCCAGTGTAGGTCAACGAGCACAGGGGGTGATGGGTGAACGGGACTCGGTGCGAGTTAGGACACGGGGCAGCAGAGGCAGTAGAATGAAGTTCTCATCTGCAGTCTTTAATGCAACGTTGGCCCCTTCAAATTAAATGGGTGATGTCAGCGTTGAAAAGGCGCAGAGAGGAGATCAGCGCTAGAGTGTTATGTCACATGACTTTGAGATGCTTTCATGCCTTTCAGACCTTTCGGGCGTTCGGTCTTCTTCTTGATGACATTAGCTGGCAAGTTCTCGGTGAACTAGCACACACAGGGAGACCACGTGTAGGTTGGCATCAGCTCTGCCTCACGGTCCTGCAGTCGCCACACTAAGATGGTGGGCGTGCAGCTAATCGCCGGCATAAGGGCGGTGTCCGGGACGCTCAGGTCCACTCCGACTGAGCGGCTCCCGGTGCTGTTCCCACACTGCCCCGCCTGCCATTCGCTGCGTCGCCACCGCGCTCCGTGAGATGGAAAAAATCAGGAGCAACATCGACCTTCCCGTTCACAAAGACTTGAAAAACCCACCACGAAAACACTTAAAATCGCGCCGGCCATTCTGGGAAAGAGCAGCCAATATTCATGCAGCTGGTATCCAGACCCACTATCCAGGTGGACGGAATCGTGGGACGCACGCAACATAAAGAACCAACGCCTCATCACTGACCCAACGCCTCATCACTGACCCAACACCTCATCACTGACCCAACACCTCATCACTGACCCAACAGCAGAGGTCCCTGGCTTCAACCTCCCTTGAAGACAGTGGACGGCGCTCAACCCAATCCGCACAGGGCACGGACGATGTGGCCACCTGCTCCACCAGTGGAAGATGAGGGACGACCCAAAGTGCGACTGTGGCCATAAGTCCCAGACCCTGGAACACATCACATCAACCTGCCCAGAGATGTGTTGCGGGAGGCACCTCATTTCTCCACTCGGCATCTCAGGAGGCCATCGAATGGATGGCCAAACTAGACATCCCATTATAAACTTTTCCCGTCATAGGAAACAACAACTATGAGATAATTATGGAAGAGGAAGACCATCTCAGTTCGACCATCCAGAGACATCCTAATTTCCCCTCATCTGAAATGTTTCCAATGTTTCATCTCCACTGCTCTGTCTGCGAGTCCATGCCTTATGTTGGTCACTCGTTATGTGGAAGAGAAACCTCCTGATACCAGTCCTAAATTTATCTTTTTCTAGTTTGAACCTGTGTCCCCTTGACCTACTTTCGCAAAGTGATATTCCAGATTTAACTTTTCCATTCCTGTAATTTATAAATCTCGATAAGGTCCCCTCTCACACATCTCCTTCCTTTGCTGCAAAGCCCAAGTTATTTTTTTTATTCATTCTCGGGATGTGGGCGTCGCTGGCAAGGCTGGCATTTTATTGCCCATCCCTAGTTGCCCCTTGAGAAGGTGGCGGTGATCCGCCTTCTTCTTGAACCGCTGCAGTCCGTGTGGTGAAGGTGTGGTGCGGTTAGGGAGGGCATTCCATTTTTTTGACCCAGCGACGATGAAGGAACGGCCGATATATGTCCAAGTCGGGATGGCGTGTGACTTGGAGAGGAACTTGGAGATGATGGAGCTCCCACAATAAGAGTTCTGCTGTTCTGAAGTAATAATATTGTTTTAACTTCCTCATAATTGGGTAAAAAAACAAGTAGGAGAGCTTTTTTGTCGACTGTTTACAGTAAACATGACCTTTCTCTGAAAACACAACCTTCCTGATCCTTGAAGTTTACAGTGACTCCAGGCTTGGCTTTCAGTCTCCATCATCAACCAAAGGCTTTCCAACGCAACACTGATTGGTCGTACAGTAACATCCCATGCTAAGACCCTGCAGTGAGAGACTGAGGCAGGAGAACATAGGAACATAAGAACATAAGAAATAGGATCAGGAGTCGGCCATTCGGCCCCTCGAGCCTGCTCCGCCATTCAATAAGATCATGGCTGGTCTTCGACCGCAACTCCACCTTCCTGCACTATCCCCATATCCCTTGATTCCCCTAGAGTCCAAAAATTTATCGATCTCTGTTTTGAATATACTTAACGATTCAGCCTCCACAGCCCTCTGGGGTAGAGAATTCCAAAGATTCACAACCCTCTGAGCAAAGAAACTTCTCATCTCAGTCCTAAATGGCCGACCCCTTATTCTGAGACTGTGACCCCTGGTTCTAGACTCCCCAGCCAGGGGGAAACATCCTGTCAGCATCGACCCTGTCAAGCCCTGTAAGAATTTTACACGTTTCAACAAATAGAGAGAGTGGAAGAAATGGAGAATGGGGGAGGCGAGGTCGGAAAGAGGAGGGAGACAGGAGGGAGAGAGAGGGGAAGGAAAGAGAGATGGGGAAGGAAAGAAAGAAAGGAGGCAAGAAGCAGAGAAAAGGGAGAGAGGAAAGAGATGGGAGAGGGGGAGGAAGGGGAGTTTGGAGAAGAAGAGAGAGGTGAGTGGAGAGGAGGAGGAGGAGGAGGGAAAGAGAAGGGGAAAAGATGGAAAGGGTACAGAGAATGGGAAGAGAGCTGAGAAAAAGGAGACAATGAAAATGAGGTGGAGGGAGAGAGGGAGAAATGATAAGAGAGAGAAGGGGGATAGAAAGAGCAGAGAGAGAGAAGTGACCAAGCTAAGGCGTGTGAGAGAAAGAAAAACAGAGTGAACGAAGGATAGAGATAGTGGCCATTAGAGAGACAAATCTCACTTTTGATCCAGTTACATGGACTGACACACAGGTGCACACACGAGCTATCCAGTACCAGCAAGTCGGATTGCCATCTATTAACTCTTGCACATCCCTTTCAACACTCCAAACTCCCAGCAACTAAAACTACTACACCTTGTATCGGATTACAGTCAGCCTGGCACTGGGCACAGCCTGCAGGGAGCATGAATTGAACAATATGCCTTGAGAGGGCTTCAACCCAATGATTCACATTGTCCCAGTGCTCACTGACCTGCACTGGCTCCCAGTCTGGCAACACCTCGATTTTAAAATTCTCATCATTGTTTTCAAATCCCTCCATGGCCCTCGCCCCCATCCCTAACTCTGTGACCTCCTCCAGCCCCACAACCCTCCGAAATATCTGCGCTCCCCCAATTCCGGCCTCTTCAGCATCCCCCACTTCCTTCTCTCCACCATTGGCGGTCGTGCCTTCAGCTGCCTGGGCCCTAAGCTCCGGAATTTCCTCCCTCAACCTCTCCGCCTCTCTCTCCTCCTTTACGACGCTCCTTAAAACCTACCTCTTTGACCCAGCTTATGGTCACCTGTCCTAATATCTCCTTGCTGCAATTGTACAGGGCCTTGGTGAGACCACACCTTGAGTATTGTGTGTAGTTTTGGTCGCCTTATCTGAGGAAGGATGTTCTTGCCATGGAGGGAGTGCAGTGAAGATTTACCAGACTGATATCTGGGATGGCAGGAATGACGTATGAAGAGAGATTGGGTCGATTAGGCTTATATTCGCTAGAGTTTAGAAGAATGAGAGGGGATCTCATTGAAACTTATAAAATTCTAAGAGGACTAGACAGACTAGATGCAGGAAGGATGTTCCCGATGGCGGGGGAGTCCAGAACCAGAGGTCACAGTCTAAGGATAAGGGGTAAGCCATTTAGAACTGAGATGAGGAGGAATTTCTTCACCCAGAGAGTGGTGAACCTGTGGAATTCTCTACCACAGAAGGTAGTTGAGGCCAATTCATTAAATATATTCAAGAAGGAGTTAGATATATTTCTTAAGGCTAAAGGGATCAAGGGATATGGGGAGAAAGCAGGGACAGGGTACTGAATTTGGATGATCAGCCATGATCTCATTAAATGGCGGAGCAGGCTCGAGGGGCCGAATGGCCTACTCCTGCTCCTAACTTCTATGTTTCTATGCTTACGTGGCTTGGTGTCAAATTTTGTTTGATAATCGCTCCTGTGAAGCGCCCTGGGACGTTTCACTACATTAAAGGCGCTGTATAAATGCAAGTTGTTGTTGCTGTTTTTGTTGTCATGGATGAGAGGATCGATTTATAATTCATTGATTTTTTTTTACCACGGCCAATGGTTTCCAAACTTCCGCCATCTTAGACCCAATCGGACAAGTATCTGAGGTGAACTATGCTTGGATTTTCCTTCACCCACAGTTGCTATAACATGGAACATAGGAACAGGAGGAGGTCATTCAGCCCCTCGAGCCTGTTCTGCCATTCAGTTAGATCAGGACTGATCTGTACCTCAACTCCATCTACCCGCCTTGGTTCCGTAACCCTTAATACCCCTTACCCAACAAAAATCTATCGATCTCAGTTTTGAAATTTTCCATTGACCCCCACAGCCTCAACAGCTTTTTTTTTTGGGGGGGGAGAGAGGTCCAGATTTCCAACTACCCCTTCTTCTCAAGGGTGTAAACTTGTTGGAGTCCAAATCCTTTATAGATATGACCAGCTGTCACATGGACCATTTGATGGCACATTATGGTCTTGAGCCCTCTGTGGGACTGATGTAAAAGCAACCTGGTGTCCCAGCGATGCCTCTCTGCTGAGTTCCCTTGGTTGTAAATGGGGGGAGGTCCTAAGGTGTACAGACCAGCAAGATCTAGATTCTGTTGTCAGCCTATGAGACTACATAGAATTACATAGAATTGACAGCACAGAAACAGGCCATTCGGCCCAACTGGTCCATGTCAGTATTTATGCTCCACACGAGCCTCCTCCCACCCCTCTTCATCTCACCCCATCACCATATCCTTCTATTCCTTTCTCCCTCATGTGTTTATCCAGCTTCCCCTTAACTGCATCTACGCTATTCGCCTCAACCACTCCCTGTGGTTGCGAGTTCCACATTCTCACTACTCTCTGGGTAAAGAAGTTTCTCCTGAATTCCCCATTGGATTTATTAGGGATTATCTTATATTGATGGCCCCGTGGTTTAGCTTGGATTTATCCGAAGACCTCTTCTATATTGGGGCCACGGTCTCCCGGCGGATGATGGCAACAACACCGAGGGTCAATTGCCCAGATCGCCCCGGACAACGGACGATGGCGGAATTGGCCGGGCTGTGAAGTAAGCTCATGGTCGAATGACCTACTGACACTTGCCATGTAAAAACTGTCCAGTTGGGTGGGTTACCATCGCCTGCGCAACCAATCATGAGCCTGCCCCTTCAGAAGAGGCAGCAAGGGATTTTGTATCATCCGCAAATGATACGAATGATTATAACCTCGATCTTTGCCACAAACGCTGCCCATTAGAAATACTTAATTCATTATTTGTTTTTTTACTTTGAGAACATAAAAGAACTTTTATGTTCACTGACCAGCTGCCTGGAACATATCCAGAGCATTTCTGGGTTAGAGAACTTCACACGTTTTGCCATTCCTGCTGGAGTTGAAAATTTCACACGCATCCTGACCTTGGGAATCATTTTTTTCCCATATTTTCCTGGGGTCGCTGGTTTCAGATGAGCTAAGTTTGAGTCTGGGAGGAGCCCGCGTATTCTTGTGGTCAGTGTTTTCCAGTGAGATCACATCGTGTTGATGCTTTCGACACTCGTGCAGGAATGTGAAGGGCGTTCGAACTCTCCCCTGTGTGTCTCTCACGTCTCTGAGAAAAGGCAAAAAATGCCCACACATGTCCCTCCATCCCCCATCATCAGATCCTGGTCTCCGCCCAACCATTGTTCCTGGAACTCTTGTGCCTTTAAGTCGAAAGAGACCATTTTTTTCCCTTCCTCCTGTCCCAAGGTAAGGTTCCGTGGTGTCACAGCTAAACCGCGGCCCCCGTCTGCCCTCTCAGATGGATGTAGAAGATCCCATGAGTTCTCCTGGTGGCCTGGCCAACCTTTCCTCTCTCGACCAACTCCAGCAACTGGCCTTTTACCCCATTGCTGCTTGTGGGATCTTGCTGTGCGCAAATCGGCTACCGCGTTTCCCTACATTACAACAGTGACTGCACTTTGAAAGTATCTCACTGTCTGTGAAGTGCTTTGGGATGTCCTGAGGATGGGAAAGGCGCTGTATAAATGCAAGATCTTTCTTTCTTCACCTAGCTCTGGTGGCCATCTTCCTCTTCTCTCTTAGGCAGTCCCTCAGAACCGAGGATGACTTGCTTCCACACTAAAAATGAGTTCTCAGGTGACTGATGAGTCCAATGCGGGACCTACAGTCTCTGTCACAGGTGGGGCAGACAGTGGTTGAAGGGGCGGGTGGGTGGGGTGCTTGGGTTGACATGCGCTCCTTCTGCTGTTTGCGCTTGGCCTCCACTTGCTCCCGGCGAAGAGACTCGAGGTGTTCGGCGCCTTCCCGGATGCTTCTCCTCCACTTTGTGCGGTCTTGAGGCCAGGGATTCCCAGGTGTCAGTGGGGATGTTGCACTTTTTCAAGGAGGCTTTGAGGGTGTCCTTGAAGCGTTTCCTCTGCCCATCTTCCACGTGCGAGACTAGTGCCGAGAGTCGGCAGGCTAAACGTAGGTCACCATTCTTGAGGCCGATCGTGCCCTTAACCAGTGTCTACCCAACAGCGATCTCAGCAGGAAGGCAACTGATCTTTCCCCTCTCCAACCCAGAGTGTTGAACCTAACCGTAGCATCCAGCCTAACCTCCCAGAGTGAGGGCAAGTTGCACCCACAGAGGTACAGAGAAATTACAACACGGAAACAGGCCATTCGGCCCAACCAGTCCATGCTGGTGTTTAACCTCCCCACGAGCAGTATCCAATGCTCCCTCTAACTGCACGGCCACGCAGCAATGGGAAGGTCCCGCGCAGGCCGCTACCCGGCTTCTCCATTGTAAGTATCGCGCACGCACGCAAATTTAAAGGGACCACGCACTAAAAGGAACAGGCTGCGCAGAACAAAGTGCAGCTCACAGGGAACATTGACAGTATTGTAATCCCATGTGCACTCCCGGTTCCCACATCCCACTTTCCTTCAACCAGCTAGCTAACCTATTCCTAAATCTGGACATGGTCTTTGCCTCAATCATTAACTCCAGTAGTGCATTCCATAGTCTCACAACCCTCTGCGTAAAAAGTGTTTCTCCTGCTCCCTGTCCTAAATCTCTTACATTTAATCTTTTATTCATGTTCTCTCAACCACAGGAAACAATCTGTTTCTATCTACTCTGTCCCATTCCTTCATAATTATAGCCATGATGTGGAGATGCCGGTGTTGGACTGGGGTGGACAAATGTGAGAAGTCGCACAACACCAGGTTATAGTCCAACAGTTTTATTTGAAATCACAAGCTTTCGGCACGCTGCTCCTTCGATAGGTGTTCACTTCATCTGACGAAGGAGCAGCGCTTCGAAAGCTTGTGATTTCAAATAAAGCTGTTGGACTATAACCTGGTGTTGTGCGACTTCTCACATTCATAATTATAAGCACCTCTTATCAAAGCACCCCATAATTTCCTCTGTTCATAAGATCACAGTCCCAATTTTTCAACTCTTTCTTCGTATTTGTTCTTCCTCGTACCAGGCAGCACCCGAGTGCTGGTCCGGACCCTCTCTCTGTTGCTTCACCATTTTACCTATAGTGTGGAGCCCAAAACTGTACACAGTCCTCCAACTGTGGTCGTAACACAGCACAACAACAACAACTTGCATTTATATAGTGCCTTTATGGACTGGACAGGCTGGGGTTGTTTTTCCTTAGAGCAGAGAAGGCTGAGGGGGGGCCTGATTGAGGTGTACAAAATTATGAGGGGCATAGATAGGGTAGATAGAAAGGAACTTTTCCCCTTAGTAGAGGGTCAATAACCAGGGGGTATAGTTTCAAGGTATGGGGCAGGAGGTTTAGAGGGGATTTGAGGAAAAACTTTTTCACCCGGAGGGTGGTTGGAATCTAGAACTCACTGCCTGAAAGGGTGGTAGAGGCAGGAACCCTCACAACATTCAAGAAGCATTTAGATGAGCACTTGAAACGCCATAGCATACAAGGCTACGGACCAAGTGCTGGAAAATGGGATTAGAATAGACAGGGCTTGATGGCCGGCGCGGACACGATGGGCCAAAGGGCCTCTTTCTGTGCTGTATGACTATGGGGGAAAAATTCAGTTGGTTGCGCCTCCCGTTAGCGCCTTAAGAGGGCGCTAATGGGGCGCAAAGCGTCTAGCGCCCGGGCGCGGCGATGTTTGCGCCGCTCGCGAAATTAACTAGACATTTTGCGGCGGCGCTAAACACTACCGCCACGATCTCCTGTGCCGGCAGATCGTGACATCAGTCGAGTGCGCAACGCCCCGGTATCGCCCCGGAGCAGATATTGAGTGGCGCCCCCTGCCTTACCGCCTGCCTGCTAGCAATGACAGGTTGAGGGGAACGTTTTGCAGTCAGGAAGGGACTGGGGGAGTGCTATTTAAAGGTGACCGCTTCCTGCTTTTTATTGTTGGTGACATTGTAGAACCACGCATTCTGAGAGAGAGAGAGAGAGACTTCTGGAGAGATTCAACGCTGTGTGAAGGGGTTTTGGGTACTGAGCAGCACTTTGCAGGTTCATTTTGATTCGCCCTTCCTTGTAACGATTTAGAAGAGACTGTGTGGGCTGCACTCTGAACTCTTTCCCTGGTACTCTCCATTGTTCTTTCCAGCAGATTTGATGTGCAGGTCTCTCCAGGCCGAGATTCAAGGCTGCAATGAGCAGGATGTGGATGGAAAGCAAGATCAGCCCTCCCCTTTAAGAACTGGCTGGCGCCAGTGTGTCTGTGTTCCATTGCTGACTGACATCACATGAGCTTCGCCAGCGCTCTGAGTTAACGCCTCGCTCCTCGGCCTTTGCACCTTAAGACAGGTGTGAAGCGCCTGATTTAGCGCTCCAATCACCTCCACGGAGGATAAAAGTCAAGTTTGCAGTCAGTGGCGATAATTAGCGCCAGGTGCTAATCTTTGCGCCCGGCTGATAATTATGCCCCAAATGGGGCGATACTGAATTTCTCCCCCTATGACTTTAACGTAGTAAAACATCCCAAGGCGTTTCACAGGAGCGATTATCAAACACAGAGCCACATAAGGAGATATTAGGACAGGTTTCGTCAAAGAGGTAGGTTTAAGGAGCGTCTTAAAGGAGGAGAGAAAGGTGGAGAGGTTTAGGGAGGGAATTCCAGAGCTTAGGGCCCAGGCAGCTGAAGGCACGGCCGCCAATGGCGGAGCGATGGAAATCGGGGAAGTGCAAGTGGCCAGAATTGGAGGAGCGCGAGATCTCGGAGGCCGACCAGGAGAGCTTTGGAATATTCAGGTCTGGAGGTAACAAAATCATGGATGAGGCTTTCGGCAGCAGACGAGCTGAGGCAGAGTTGGAGACAGGCAATATTACGGAGGCCTTTAAGGAAGAAATATGAGGGTAAAATTTCCTATTCCCGGTTCCCAGCACAGAGAGTTCACCCACCGGGAATGAATATTGGGATATTGTACATGTACCGCCATGATTTTCAATCCATTATAAACCTTGGCTCGCGCATGCGGCCTAGTCGATGAGGCCTAGTGCATGAGGCCTAGTGCATGAGGCAGACAATCAGAAAATTTACCCTACGGATTTATAGGGGTACGGTACCATAGTGGTTATGTTACTGGACTAGTAATCCAGGGGCCTGGACTAATGATCCAGAGACATGAGATCAATATCAGTAATGGTGACCACAAAACTACCGGATTGTCGTAAAAACCCATCTGGTTCACTAATGTCCTTTAGGGAAGGAAACCTGCCGTCCTTACCCGGTCTGGGCCTACATGTGACTCCAGACCCACAGAAATGTGGTTGACTCTTAACTGCCCTCTGAAATGGTCTAGCAAACCACTTATTCAAGAAGGCGGCTCACCACCACCTTCTCAAGGGGCAATTAGGAATGGGTAATAAATGCCGGCCTTGCCAGCGACAGCCACATCCCGTGAATGAATAAGAAATAAAATTCCTGCAAAAGACAACAAAGGTTGACACCCTCATTAATAACATTGTGCGTGACATTCCTAATCAAAGTCAGAGCTGTCAATCAGGCTGACTAACGGGCTGGGAACCCAACCCCTGACATCGCACGCACGCTGTGGAGATAGCGTGCCGGGAAGCCCGACCTTCCGGGTTTCCCGCCGTCTCCCGGGCCCCCCCGCACCGTGTGGGGGGGGGGGGGGGACCCGGGAAAATCCAGGCCGACATGGAAATCAGTGGAAAGCTGAAATGGAAACAGAATCTCCTGGAACGACAGTACACAGCAGTTCTGCCAGCTTGTGAGAAAGAAACATTAAGAAACGTTCACTCATCATCATCAGAACCAAGCGAGGCCCTTACTAGGACTGCAGGGAATAAACCAGGGGGAGAGGAGAGAACAACATTTAACCCATTGTCTCTTCTTTGTGACAGGAGTCAGTCTATAGGAACATAGGAACAGGAGGAGACCATTCAGCCCCTCTATCCTGTTCTGCCATTCAGTTAGACCATGGCTGATCTGTATCTTAACTCACCTTGGTTCTGTAACCCTTAATACCCTTACCCAACAAAAATCTATCAAACTCAGTTTTGACATTTTCAATTGACCCCCAGCATCAACATCTTTTTGGGGGGAGACAGTTCCAGATTTCCACTACCCTTTGTGTGATGACGTGCTTCCTGGGTGCGGCCCATTCAAATTACCGCACACGCGGGTTTTTGCCATTAGAGCGGCGTTGAGCGGCCTGCGCGGAACCGGCAGATCGGGAACACTGACCGTGCATCCTTAGTGTCAGAGATTGACTGCAGCATTGACATTTCATTACAGAGAAATCACTCTCCATGTAAGCTCAGTTTAAGGAGGCTTGTCGTTCGGCCAGGGTGACTAGCTCCGTAACCCTTAATACCCTTACCCAACAAAAATCTATCAAGCTCAGTTTTGACATTTTCAATTGTCCCCCAGCCTCAACAGCTTTTTGGGGGAGAGAGTTCCAGATTTCCACTACCCTTTTTGTGAAGAAGTGCTTCCTGACATCACCCCTGAACGGCCTGGCTCTAATTTTAAGGTTCTGCCCCCTTGTTCTGGACTCCCCCCACCAGAGGAAATAGTTTCTCTCTATCTACCTGATCAACTCCTCTAATCGTCTTAAACACCTCGATCAGATCACCCCTTAATCTTCTAAACTCGAGGGAATACAAGCCCAGTCTGTGCAACCTGTCCTTGTAATTTAACCCTTTTCCTTTCTTGTGACAAGAGTCAGTACTCTTGGTTCTCGATTTTAACCTCGCCCTTTTGTTTTGTTCTGACGTATTAAGTATTTTTTTAAATTCCTTCTTTTAATGTGGGCGTCGCTAGCAAGGCCGGCATTTATTGCTGGTCCCCAGTTTCCCAGGTATGGAATCAGGAAAATGCTACAAGATACCGGACCAGCTGCAAATCTATAAGATACAGAGCCAGGAATCTATAGGATATGGATCCAGTTGAGAATATATAGGAAACGGAGACTGTTGGAAATCTATAGGATACAGAGGCAGTCGGGAATCTGTCGTATACTGAGCGAGTTGGAATTCCATAGGCTACCAAAGTCAGTTGGGCATCTATAGGATTCAGAGGCAGCTAGGAATCTACGTGATACAGGGTCAGTCGGGAATCTATAGGGCACATAGGCAATTGGCAGTCCGTGGGATACTGAGCCTGCTGAGAATCAATAGGGTACAGGACCAGATAGTAATCTATAGGCTACAAGCCAGCCGGGGATGTACACAGTACAGGTCTATACAGGAATCTCTGGGGTACAGAACGGGTTGGGATCTATAGGGTACAGGGCCAGTCAAGATTAGTAATATATAGATTCTCGTCATGAATCTAGACAATCAGGGTACACAGGTGGTGTCTGGTCCACATCAGAAGACTCCATGGTTTGTTATGTAAGGGATTGGCCCTTGTTACTCTAGCTCCTGTATGCAAAAAAAAACTTGAGGCTTTAAACTAGCTTGGCAGGGGGATGGGCACCAGCATATAGGAGCAGAAAAGAGGAATAAGGTGCATAAAAGAGTGAGTGTGTTGGATAGTACTAGAGAAGATAGTACTAGAGGCGGTAGTAGTATCATATTAGATAGGAGCAGACTAAGAAAGACTACGAAAAATTCAAAAATGGGTTTCAAATGCATGTATGTAAACGCACAAAGTGTGGTGAATAAGGTTGGTGAGCTACAAGCAAAATTAGCCATGTGGCAATATGATGTCGCGGCAATAACGGAAACGTGGCTTAAAAACGGTGAGGACTGGGCGCTTAATATTCAAGGGTACAAGGTGTTCAGAAAAGATAGGGGAGGAAAAAATGGAGGTGGGGTGGCAGTGCTGATTAAGGAAGACTTTGTAGTGTTGGAAAGGGCAGATGTTCTTGAGGGGGCAAGGACAGAATCCATTTGGTTAGAGTTGAGGAGCAAAAAGGGTATGATCACGCTATTGGGGGTATTCTATAGGCCTCCAAATAGTGAGGGGGAGGTAGAGGAGCAAATCTGCAGGGAAATCGCAGAGATATGCAAGAGCTATAGAGTAGCGATATTGGGGGACTTTAATTACCCAAATATCGATTGGGATAATGCTAGGGTAAAGGGAAAGGAGGGGAAGGAATTTCTGAAATGTGTTCAGGAGAATTTCCTTGACTAATATATTCTTGGCCCAACTAGGAAGGAGGCATTGCTGGATCTGGTGCTGGGGAATGAGGTGGGCCAGGTCGACCAAGTGTCTGTGGGAGAACACTTGGGTACGAGTGATCATCGTATCATAAGATTTAGATTAGCAATGGAGAGGAGCAAGGAACAATCTAGAGTGGAACTTCTAAACTGGAATAGGGCTAACTTCAATGGGATACGAAAGAATCTAGCCAGGGTAAAATGGAACCAAAGACTGACAGAAAACACTGTAATGGAACAATGGGTGATCTTTAAGGAAGAGATGTTCCAAGTACAGGCTAGGTACATTCCGACAAGAGGGAAGGGTAAGGGAACCAAAGCAAGGGCTCCTTGATGACGAGGGAGATAGAGAAGATGATGAAACAAAAAAAGAGGGTGTATGATGCATGTCAGGTGAATTCTTCAAGGGAGAACCAGACCAAATACAATAAGTTGAGAGGGGAAGTGAAGATGAAAATAAGATTGGCAAAGAGAGAATATGAGAGGAGAATGGCGGTTAACATAAAGGGAACCCAAAAATCTTCTACCGGCATGTAAACAGTAAGTGGGTAGTAAGAGGTGGGGTGGGAGACAAAGAAGGTGATATATGCTTAGAGGCGCAGGGCAAGGCTAGAATACTCAATGGGTACTTTGTATCGGTGTTTACTAAGGAGGTGGACGCTGACAAAATATCAGTAGAAGTGGAAAAGATAGAAGCAATGGAAGGGGTGAAAATTGATAGACAGGATGGACTAGAAAGGCTGGGTATGCTTAGAGTGGACAAGTCACCTGGTCCAGATGGCTTGCATCCCAGGTTGCTAAGGGAATTGGGGGAAGAGATAGCGGAAGGGCTTGCCATAATTTTCCAATCTTCCCCAGATGCAGGGGAGGTGCCTGAGGATTAGAAAGTGGCAAATATGACACCATTGTTCAAGAAAGGGTGTAAGGACAATCCTAGTAACTACAGGCCGGTCAGTTTAACATCAGTGGTGGGTTTTAAGTTTTAGAAACAATAATCAAGGAAAAAATTAACGGGCACTTGGAGAGGTTTAAGCTAATTAAGGAGAGCCAACACGGATTTGTAAAAGGCAGATCGTGTTTGACTAATCTAATTGAATTTTTTGATGAAGTAACAGAGAGGATTGATGAAGGGAATGCAATGGATGTTGTCTACATGGATTTTAGGAAGGCATTTGACATAGAAGGCTGGTTAACAAAATTGAGGCTCATAGAATAGGTGGGTCAGTGGCAGCTTGGATAAGGAATTGGCTTAAGGACAGAAAACAGCGAGTTGTGGTAAATTGCTGTTTTACAGACTTGAGGATGGTAGACAGTGGTGTTCCCCAAGGGTCAGTGCTGGGGCTACTGCTTTTTTTGATATATATATAAATGACCTGGATATTGGAATACAGAGTAGAATTTCTAAATTTGCTGTTGACACCCAACTTGGGGGTGTGGCAAACAGTGAAGATGATACCAATCGACTGTAACAGGACATAGAAAGGCTAGCAGAATGGGCAGACAAGTGGCAGATGGAATTTAATACAGAGAAGTGTGAGGTGATGCATTTTGGCAGAAGGAACAGGGAGAGGAAATATGCACTTAATGGCACAGTTTTAAAGATTGTGCAGGGACAGAGGGACCTGGGAGTTAATGTGCATAGGTCCCTGAAGGTGGCAGGACATATTGGCCCAAAAATTAGTGAGGGAGCCTTCGTGCGGGGGTAAGGCTTCCCCGCGATA
This sequence comes from Squalus acanthias, assembly GCA_030390025.1. Lineage (NCBI taxonomy): Eukaryota > Metazoa > Chordata > Chondrichthyes > Squaliformes > Squalidae > Squalus > Squalus acanthias. The sequence continues at coordinate 38,841,234 of CM059443.1, forward strand.
TCTCACTGCGCGCCGGCTTTTTCATTCCCAGCTCGCACGAACTTGATGTTCTAGACAGCAGCTGGGCGGTGCTTGCGTATCCCACAGGCGCAGTTAATTCGTGCGAGCTGTGGGATCACGTGATTCAGTTAGAGCCAATGGCAGCACACCATCTTTCATTCATAGTTTTCACAATCAAGTGCTGTGAAAGCTATGAATCTATACCCCCCCAAAAGAACAGCTAAACCTCAATTAAATTTTTTTAAAAACCATCACATTAATAAAATAAGTATAGTTAAATAAATTAACCACTTTAAACAAAAAATTTTATTATTGAAAAAATTTTAAATCTTTTAAAAAGTTATAAAAATAAACTTACCTTTCTTTAAAGTCTCTAAAAAAGATATACCTGTTGAAAAAAATTCAAAATAATACTTAATTAACTACTTACCTTGTTAAAAGAGGGTCTTACGCCTCCTTTCTTTATGTGCAAAATCTTCCATGCTTACCTGCGCGTTCAAAGCACTAAGTGCACTGTGTGCGCGCAGCCTGTAGTGTGCACGCGGTTCACTTAGGAACCGCCCCCTTTTGAAATCACCAAGTGCCGGTTTTCAGCGCATGCGCAGTGCATGCAGAAAACTGGCAATTGGAGACAGAATACGCGAGAGTACACAGTGCGTACTCTCGCGTAGAGGCACTAATTTTTGGGCCATTGAGAGAGTAAGCATATGGGCTTCATAAATAGAGGTACTGAGTATAAAAGTAGGGAAGTTATGCGGAACCTTTATAAAGCGCTGGTTAGGCCACAACTCGAGTATTGCGTCCAGCTCTGGTCACCACACTTTAGGAAGGATGTGAAGGCCCTTGAGAGGGTGTAGAGGAGATTTACCAAAATGGTTCCGGGGATGGGAGATCTTAGCTACAAGGACAGGTTGGAGAAGCTGGATTTGTTTTCATTAGAGTAAAGGAGATTGAGGGGTGATTTGATAGAGGTGTACAAGATTATGACGGGTTTGGATAGGCTAGACGGGGAAAGGCTGTTCCCACTAGTTGATGGTACAAGGACTAGGGGACACAGATTTAAGGTTTTGGGCAAGAGATACAGGGGGGATGTGAGGAAAAACCTTTTTTACGCAGCGAATGGTAATGACCTGGAATTCGCTGCTGACGGAAGTGGTGGAAGCGGAGACACTCAATGTTTTCAAGAGGAGACTGGATAGGCACTTGAGGGAAATAAACTTGCAGGGCTACGGGGATAGAGCGGGGGGATGGGACTGACTGGATTGCTCTACAGAGAGCCGGCACGGACTCGATGGGCCAAATGGCCTCCTTCTGTGCCGTTATGACTCTATATAGCACCTTCCACGACATCCCAAAGTGCTTTACAGCCAATGAAGTACTTTTGAAGTGCAGTCACTGTTATAATGTAGGAAACGCGGCAGCCAATTTGTGCACAGCAAGCTCCCACAAACAGCAATGAGATAATGATCAGATTGGGCCAACATTTCTGATCGGAGGCTTCCCGCGGGCGGACACCTCCGACCTGCGAAATGTCTACGAATTTACCCGGTGTCCCGGGAGGAATGGCGGCTTGCGATCCTGATCCTCTCCGGGTCCGCGCGGGCAGAGCCCCGCGTATCCCGGCACGCAGGCGGTTCGTAGGCGCTCCTGGGATCACGTGGGCCGGCCCAACCAATAGAAGAAGGGGATTCCCCATTCATACTTTTGACAGTTCTGTGCGTTGTGCGTCCAGAAATGTCAAAAGTATGAATGGGGATCACCTAAAAAATACTCCAACACATTAAATACATTTTTTTAAAAAGCATGACATATTTAAAATTAATTAAAATGCCATTTAATTAAATATTTTAAACAAAAATTACATTTTTTGAAAACTTTTTTAAAATGTTTTTATGGGGCTAAAAATAAGCTTACCATTTTAAAGAGTATTTTTAATTTATAAATGAGTTATCAAATTTCATTTTTCTATTTTTTTAAACTCGTAAGCTGGTATGAGCAGGCCTTACCCCTGCTTTTACCAGGCGTAAGAATTTGACGGGCATTCAGCGGGCGAAAGTTGTGCAGATAGCACAACTCTCCGCCCGCGGAGGCCCGTCTCCCGGGCCGGCGGAGGATCTGTCAAGAGAATTCTTAACAGATTGCAAGTGCCGGGTTTCAGCGCATGCGTTTCGTATGCCTGAAACCAGCACTTGCGCGGCCCCTACAGGCGCGTACGCACCTCGTACACACCCGTGGGGGTTGCAAAAATCCGGCCCAAATCTGTTTTTGTGATGTTGATTGAGGGATAAATATTGGCCAAGACACCGGGGAGAGCTCCCCCTGCTCTTCTTTGAAATAGTGCCATGGGATCGTTTTCGTCCACCTGAGAAGGTAGACAGGGGCTTCGGTTTAACGTCTCATCCAAAAGACGGCACCTCTGACAGTGCAGCGCTCCCTCAGTACCGCACTGCCAGTGTCGGCCTGGATTATGGGCTCGAGTCTCTGGAGTGGGGCTCGAACCCACGACCTTCTGACTCAGAGGCTGAGCCTTGTCTGACACCACAACTATGGCTGATCGAGTGCTCGAACCACACAGCGGGGATCGAGTGGTCGGCAACAGCTCAGAGTCTGACCTTGTACGGTTTGGTGAACTGTAGACTGGGTTCGGGAGGCGGGATTCCTGCCAAAAGGCTCCTCACCCAAACCCAATAAAAAAAAAACCAGAAAAATATTTGCACAAGGTGTCCCTTAATTCACATAGCGCGAGGAGACAGAGCAACAGAATGTACGAGGGTGGGGGAGGGGAGGGGAGGGGCGTCACTCAATCCCTGTCAACATCAAACTGCGGAACGATTGCAATTAATTAAAACAAACAGATAGGGACAGAATTAGTTCTTGGCTCTGTCCTTTTCTGAACTTTCCATTTGGCTCCAGTGTACTGTCAGGCGGATGGTCAGAACTGAGGGATAAATATTTGCAATTCCCACCCCCCCCCTCCCCCCCCCCCCGGCCCCCCCCCCGCCTCGCTCCCTCCCCAGCAGTGAAATAGTTTGGGATCGCGAGGCTTGTTGGAGGGGAAATTGTAATTGAATCACACACCCCTCCCAATCAAATATCCTGTCAAAAGTCTCCGATAGTAACAGCTCCCCTTGTTGTTGTAATTCTCAGAAGGCACGCTGGTTCCAAGAACACAGGTCAAAATAACAGGGTGAGGGAGGTCAGGTTCTTGAAGACCCAAGCCAACGCTACGCTTCGCAGCTGTGGGAATCATAGGATGAAATTAAAACCCCACGGAATGCATTATACAAGACTCTAAAACCAGTCTGTGTCTTTCGGGCTTGGGCACCATCCAACTCCTGATGTCAGCATTACAGGCCGGAGCGGATCGAAGGTCGTGTGTTGCTCTGACGTGCCACCTGCTCAGGGGGAACGGAGCCATTTCCCCGAGAGTCCAGCGATTTGTAAACAACAGCGTGCATTTCCATAGCGCACGCATATTACCGTAGCCAAACCGTCCCCGGGCGCTTCATGGGAGCGTTATCAATAAAAACATTTTTGACACCTGAGCCACAGAAGTTGATATTAGGACAGGTCAAAGAGGCAGGTTTTAAAGAGCATCTTAAAGGAGGAGAGGGAGAGGTGGAGAGGTTCAGGCAGGGAATTCCAGAGGTTCGGGCCTCGGTAGCTGAAGGCACGGCCGCCAATGGTGGAGCGATGGAAATCGGGGGATGCGCAAGAGGCCAGAATTGGAGGAATGCCCAGATCTCAGAGGCTTGTAAGGGCTGTATTCTGTAGGGGTTTCACTGAGGGTTTCGGATGTGGGTCAGTCCGGTCTGTGCCCAAAGCAGAGCTCGTGGGAACGATGACATCATGGTAAATCTGACCGTAAACCACCTGAGCTTCTTGCTGTGTGGAAAGTGGGACAGTCTGATTTTTCAAGGGGCTGGACTTTGCCCGGAGACGCAATACTCAGCTAATCTATGGAGAAAGAGCAGGGGGGAGTGGCACTAATTGGACAGCCTCCTTCTGTGCCTATACCTCTGCTGTCTCCCCTCTGCTAAAGGTGCTGACTCCTTGCTGGCGGGCAGAATCTCAGGCACTAGCTGCCCACTGGTAAAGGGAAAAAAACTTGCATTTATATCGCGCCGTTCACATCCATTAGCATTTTCTCCTGGCGGCCCCCTGGTGTCTCAATGGGCAGATGTACTGCCTGCACAGAGGAGGTGGCTCCCTGGGCCTAGCGAGGCAAAAGAATTGCACAGTCGTCAGTACGGAGTGGGAGTTGCACTGTCGTATTTGTGCAGATCGCGCGATTATTGATCGTGCTTACATGACTTGTAGAAAATAAAGAATCCTCGCTACAGTAATTGTCATCTGCAGACTTTGCAATGTGGGATAATGAGAAATGCGAGATCAGAACGACACAGATCTCTAGGTGTGGACTGCAGGTAATGCCCCCCCCTCCCCCCACGCTCCCCTCACAGTGATAATCTCGGGGTTGATTGTGTTGAGGTTGATATACATGTGGACAGTCATATATTTTTTTTATTTGCTTATGGGATCTGGGTGTCGCTGACAAGGCCGGCATTTATTGTCAATCCCTAACTGCCCTTGAGAAGATGGTGGTGAGCTGCCTTCTTGAACCACTGCAGTCCGTGTGGTGAAGGTGCTCCCACAGTGCTGCTAGGGAGGGAGTTCCAGGATTTTGACCCAGCGACGATGAAGGATCGGCGATATATTTCTAAGTCAGGATGGTGTGTGACTTGGAGGGCAACTTGGAGGTGGTGGTGTTCCCATGCGCCTGCTGCCCTTGTCCTTCTAGGTGGAAGAGGTCACGGGTTTGGGAGGTGCTGCCGAAGAAGCCTTGGCGAGTTGCTGCAGTGCATCTTGTAGATGGTACACACTGCAGCCACGGTGCGCCGGTGGTGGAGGGAGTGAATGTTTAAGGTGGTGGATGGGGTGCCAATCAAACGGGCTGCTATGTCCTGGATGGTGTCGAGCTTCTTGAGTGTTGTTGGAGCTGCACTCATCCAGGCAAGTGGAGAGTATTCCATCACACTCCTTACTCGTGCCTTGTAGATGGTGGGAAGGCTTTGGGGATTCAGGTGAGACACTCACTGCAGAATACCCAGCCTCTGACCTGCTCTTGTTGCCACAGTATTTATGTGGCTGGTCCAGTTAAGTTTCTGGTCAATGGTGACCCCCAGGATGTTGATGGTGGGGGATTCGGTGATGGTAATGCCGTTGAATGTCAAGGGGCGGTGGTTAGACTCTCGCTTGTTGGAGATAGTCATTGCCTGGCACTTGTGTGGCACGAATGTTATCTGCCACTTATCAGCCCAAGCCTGAACATCGTCCAGGTCTTGTTGCATGTGGGCATGAACTGCTTCATTATCTGAGGAGTTGTGAATGGCGCTGAACACTGTGCAGTCATCAGCGAACATCCCCATTTCTGACCTTATAAACCACACATACGGGGCAGCAGCAGTTTCTGGGAAAGAGGAGGGGAAGTTTACACAGCCTGTCGCAGCTCGTATTCTTTTCAAAATGGAAGTGAAATGAAGCGAGGATCAACAATTTGTATTTATACAGTGCCTTTACCGTAGAGAAACGTCCCAAGGCGCTTCACAGGCGCGATTATCAAACAAAATTTGAGACCGAGCCAAATAAGGAGATATTAGGACAGGAAAGAGGTAGGTTTTAAGGAGCGTCTTAAAGGAGGAGAGAGAGGTGGAGAGGTTTAGGGAGGGAATTCCAGAGCTCGGGGCCCCAGGCAGCTGAAGGCACGGCCGCCAATGGTGGAGCGATTAAAATCGGGGATGCTCAAGAGGCCACAGTTGGAGAAGCGCAGAGATCTCAACAACAACAACAACAACAACAACTTGTATTTATATAGCACTGTAAACGTAGTAAAACGTCCCAAGGCGCTGCACAGGAGTATTTTAAGACAAAACAATTAGAGGGTTGTAGGGCTGGAGGAAATGACAGAGATAGGGTTGGGCGAGATCATGGAGGGGTTTGAAAACAAGGAGAAAGTTTGTTATTTGTGAGGGGAACTGTATACGACTGAACTGTCATCAGGTCACAAACAGCGACGGGAACTTTCTGTGCATTACCTCATTACGTACTTTAAGCCCGAGAATTGCCGAGTTATAGGAACTTGGGAGTAGGGCTGAAATTCTTTTTTGTCTTCTGACAAACATTGAAGAGTGTCTTTTTTTTTTCCCCTGGCATTAGCAACCCATTAATGAAATCGCACATTGCAAAGCTGCACATTTCCAGAGCTTCATTAATAACGGAGAAAAGCAGACCTACTTCTGATCTTGTGGTCAGTGTCAGCCGTGGCTCAGTGGGCAGCACTCTCGTCTCTGAGTCAGAAGGTTGTGGGTTCAAGTCCCACTTCCAGAGGCTTGAGCACAAAACTCTAGACTGACGCTCCCAGTGCAGTACTGAGGGAGCGCTGCACTGTCGGAGGGGCAGTACTGAGGGAGTGCCGCACTGTCGGAGGGGCAGTACTGAGGGAGCGCTGCACTGTCGGAGGGGCAGTACTGAGGGAGTGCCGCACTGTCGGAGGGGCAGTACTGAGGGAGTGCCGCACTGTCGGAGGGGCAGTACTGAGGGAGTGCTGCACTGTCGGAGGGGCAGTACTGAGGGAGCGCTGCACTGTCGGAGGGGCAGTACTGAGGGAGTGCCGCACTGTCGGAGGGGCAGTACTGAGGGAGCGCTGCACTGTCGAAGGGGCAGTACTGAGGGAGTGCCGCACTGTCGGAGGGGCAGTACTGAGGGAGTGCCGCACTGTCGGAGGGGCAGTACTGAGGGAGTGCTGCACTGTCGGAGGTGCTGTCTTTCGGCTGAGATGTTAAACTGAAGCCCCATCTGCTCTCTCAGGTGGATGTAAAAGATCCCACAGCATGGGAGTTCTCCTCAAGTGTCCTGGGCCAATATTTATCTCTCAAATAACAGATGATCTGGTCATTATCACATTGTTGTTTGTGGGAGCTTGCCGTGCGCAAATTGGCTGCTGCGTTTCCTACATTACAACAGTGACCACACTTCAAAAAATACTTCATTGGCTGTAAAGCAGCTTTGGGACGTCCGGTGGTGAAAGGCGCTGTAGAAAGGCAATTTTTTTTCTTATTTAAAATTAAAGGTCACCCCTTTGATGTGACACCCATGGGATTCTGCTACTACCTCACAATGAATGGGATTGGTCGACTGTGGACAAATGGAATCAAATGTTTGCCCCCCACCAACCTAAACAGCCACCTCAAAAGCCAACCAAGGTAGTTGGTATGTCCACAGATATCTCGCTCTCTGCAATATTTAGCACAATGGTTTTTTTAAAACACAAAGGGGGAGAAATTCAGTATCGCCCCATTTGGGGCGCAATTATCGGCCGGGCGCAAAGATTAGCGCCTGGCGCTAATTATCGCCACCGACTGCAAACTTGACTTTTATCGCCCCTGTAGGTGATTGCAGCGCTATATCAGGCGCTTCACACCTGTCTTAAGGCGCAAATGCCGAGGAGCGAGGCGCTACCTCAGAGCACTGGTGAAGCTCATGTAATGTCAGTCAGCAATGGAACACACACACAATGGCACGGGCCAGTTCTTAAAGGGGATGGTTAATCTTGCTTTCCATCCACATCCTGCTCATTGCAGCCTTGAGAGACCTGCACATCAAATGTGCTGGAAAGAACAATGGAGAGTACCAGGCAAAGAGCTCAGAGTGCAGCCCCCACAGTCTCTGCTAAATTGATACAAGGAATGGCAAATCAAAATGAACCTGCAAAGTGCTGCTCAGTACCCAAAACTCCTTCACACAACGTTGAATCTCTCCAGAAGTCTCTCCCTCTCTCTCTCAGAATGCGTAGTTCAAAAATGGCACCAACAATAAAAGGCAGGAAGCGGTCACCTTTAAATAGCGCGCCCCCTTTCCCTTCATGACTGCAGAACGCTCCCCTCAACCTGTCGTTGCTAGCGTCAGGCGGTAAGGCAGGGGGCGCCACTCAATATCCGCTCCGGGGCGATACCGGGGCGTTGCGCACTCGAGTGACGTCATGATCTGCCGGCGCAGGAGATCGTGGCGGTAGTGTTTAGCGCCGCCGCAAAATGTCTAGTTAATTTCGCGAGCGGCGCAAACTTCGCCGCGCCTGGGCGCTAGATGCTTTGCGCCCCATTAGCGCCCTCTTAAGGCGCTAACGGGAGGCGCAACCAACTGAATTTTTCCCCCAAAGGGTCATGTAAATCTGGAACACTTCCAAAAAGCTGTGGATGCTGGGGGTCAATTGAAATTTTAATGATGGACATCGATAGATTTTTGTTGGGCAAGGGTGTCAAGGGATGTGGAGCAATGGCGTGTAAATGGAGTTGAGGTGCAGATCAACCATGATCTAATTGATTGACGGAACAGGCTCGAGGGGCTAAATGGCCTCCCCCTGTACCAACGTTCGATCTTAATAACGGGTCACTTCCTATTCTTTGTGCGAACCTCGCCGATGAGGGTCAGTGGGCTATTTGACCACAGGGGCCATCGTAACCGAAGCGGATCCTGTTCTCAACCAAGCATTACATCTTCCAGCGGGAGCCAAGGGAATCGAGCAGGAGCCCCGGGTAATCCTTCCCATCTCCCTAGTCCAGGGGCTCGGAGCCTAGCTATACTGGCTCAGGCCACGGCCCAGGCAGAGATTGACCAACCCTTCGCAGTCAGGGGATGGAGCCCGCTCAGATGGGCTCAGTACCACACTGGATGACGCACGTACCAACTGAGCCAGTTGGGAGCGAGGCAGCTTCAAGAACTTCCGTTAACAATATCAGCCAATCAGACAAGATAATAAGACCAAATCGCAGGGACATTTATCGTATAATATTTTATTGTAAAGAAAAAAAAAATACAAAAATATCTTTTCTTTTTACAAAAAAGACACAATCGAACAGTCTGAAAAACGTGTAGGATTTTATACACAAATGGAAGACGGATTTATGTTCAATCTTCCTCCGTATGACAACTGGAAACATTTCCCGTAACTCTCCCCCAAATCTCAGAGGTGCCAGCTCTGATTGGACGTACTCCTGGAGGTTTCATCACGTGACCTGCTGTCCCCAACCGCCCCGCCCCCACTCTCCCACCATTGGTCGCCCGACACACCCATCCTCGTAGCGCCCCGCCTCCCCCACAGCCAATCGGAAAGCGAACAGACTCTTCGTCACCCTCTAATTGGACGATGTTTGACGGACGGCCTTTTTAATGCCGCCGCCCATATTTTTATAACCAATAAATGTTCCAAGGAAAAAAAAATAAACTTTTGCTTTTATATAAATGCACCTATGATTTTTCTCCCCTAGTTTTTGCTCATAGCAGTTCCCTGGAGATTAATCTTTAATTCCTGCAGACTCCAGGGCAATCATGGAGGGTTGGCCACTATAACCCCACCCATTGGAGCACCATTCACCCATCACGGTGAGTTGTAATCTCAGCTCTTCCAAGAAGCAACTCTTCTTCTGAACAAAAAAACCCAAATAGGCAAGATTACAGACAAAAATCAATGCAAAATATCAACGGATCTCAGTTCCTTGCTGAATTTGTGGAGTAAATGCCGAGAGAGAAAGCTCCTCCTCTAAGGCAGCAAGAGGCCTGGTGAGGCCTCGGATCCTGGTCGCGTTGCAGGCCCAACTCCACAATAAAGGAGAAGGCCAGTTCACGGACGCAATCATGTCTCTCTCTCTCTCCTTATGTGTCCCATTACACATTATTTACAAGAAAGGCCCTTAATGTGTTAACAGAGACACCGAGAAACTAAATCATTACAGTTTTGAAGATCTCACTATCGTTGTGACACATGAATTAGCATTACCGTGAGTGGCCAGGTTTGGTCACCATCGGGCAGCAATACTTTCTTAACTTGCGTGACCCCTCCTCTTACTCTCTAGAATTCCTTCCCAAAACCTTCTCTGCCTCTCCACCTCTCTCTCCCCCCTTTAAAAACCTGCTCAAAACCCACCTCTCTGACCAATCAGCTCTCCTAATCTCTCCTTTCCTGATTCGCTGTCCATTTCTCCTTATGCCAATCCGCGAAAAACCTGGGACTTTTTTTTTTAAACGTAAAAGGCACGACATGAATACAAATGGTTATTAATCATGGCTCTGAAAGAACTCATCTTTACATGCTCAAGATGTCCGGCGTGACCCTTACCCCACACCCCTCCCGCTCCCAGGTTTGACACTCAAGAGGGGCTTCATGGGCTTTGGACTGGGCCAAAGGGAATTACACGGAGGAATAGTTAACGAAAATTTCCTTTTTTTTATATAATAAACTCGGCTTTAAGACAGAGCGAGGGAGTAAATCTGGCAGGATTTGCGTGGCAATGTCACCGTACCTAACCCGCGCAAACTCCCAAACATCGACTTCTTAACCTGGGGTGGCCCCCGAGCTTTCGGTAGAGGTACAGGAGCTGACACCAAGACAGACGCACCCTGGAGCACGCCCCACACGCCCCCGCCCCCCCCGGCACATTCTCGGGCATGTTCTACACCCCCCCCCCTTTGTACAAGTTGGAGGCGCAAAGCAGAACAGCAGCAAGCTCCGGCAAGACGAACGCACAGCCCGACAGTCAGCAGGAGGGGGATGGAGGTCGGGCCGGGTTTAACCGCTGCACGCAGCCAGTACACAGAAAGGTCCCCCCTTTCGCCCGTCCTGCCACGTCAGCCCATCGGATCCGCCGAAGACGGCGGCATGGAACTGTTTGATGAGACGCCAAGCTCGGCAGAACAGAGCGCCCAAAGGAGATGGCAAACAGTACAGCAAGAGGCAAAAAGATGGGTGAGGATCCCAATCTGACGCGTACCGTCTCCACAGAGGTCAGAGGTCATTCTCCTCTCTTCCCCTTTACAACGGTCGGCCCTGTTCCTCTTCAGAGGGCAGTATCCTGAATTTGCTCTCAAGGTACCCTGGGAAGTGTCCCAAGGCCCTCAAAGTGGTTTTAAAATCTCTCTTCTTTCTTGGTTTGCACGCCACGGTGAATTCTTCAGCAGGTCATACATCGGCGACGCATGTCCGCTCTCTGGGGATGAGGATCAATCTAAAAAAAAAACACACAAAAGGAAAAACGTATGAGAGAGAGTGCTGGCCAGGAGCGCGTTCCACAAGAGGAAACGACACTTTAGAAACAGAAGAGATCTGCGGGAACAGATACACAAATCACTGAAAGTAGTGACGCAGGTTAACAAGGCCAGGAAAAAAGCAAACAAATCACTGGGGTTCATTTCGAGAGGGATAGAATTGAAAAGCAGAGAAGTTATGTTAAACTTGTATCGAGCCTTGCTTAGACCACACTTGGAGCACTGGGCACCGTTCTGGTCTCCAGATTATAAAAAGGGTGTGGAGGCACTGGAGAGGGCACAAGAAAGATTTATTAGAATGATGCCAGAACTGAGAGGATATACCCGTCAGGAAAGACTGAACAGGCTGGGACTCTTTTCTCTAGAAAAAAAGAGAAGGCCGAGGGGTGACCTGATAGAGATCTTTAGGATTATGAAGGGGTTTGATAGGGTAGACGTAGAAAAGATATTTCCACTTGCGAGAGAGACCAGAACTAGGGGCCATAAATTTAAGATAGTCACTAATAAATCAAATCGGGAATTCAGGAGAAACTTCTTTACCCAGAGAGTGGTGAGAATGTGGAACTCGCTCCCGCAGGGAGTGGTTGAGGCGAATGGCATAGATGCATTTAAGGGGAAGCTGGATAAACACATGAGGGAGAAAGGAATAGAGGGATATGCTGAGAGGGTGAGATGAAGAGGGGTGGGAGGAGGCTCGTGTGGAGCATAAACACCATCACAGACCAGTTGGGCCGAATGGCCTGTTTCAGTGCTGCACATTCTTTGCAAGAAAAGGTTTGTCAGATCTTACCTCTGAGTAAATGGGCGGAGGGCGATATCGGAACTCCTGCACATAGGCAAAGAAGGGACGTTCCAGCACTCCCCCTAGCTCCTCCTCATCCTCCGGGATGGACAGCCTTTGGTCCATCCGTCCAGCTTGTTCTTCGGAAACCACCTCCGAATAATCGGGGGGAGCTGAAATAGAATCAGATCAACGTCAAGACAAATCTGGAACGTGGATGGGGGTGGAAATTAAACGAAGAAACATCCTGCAAGTCTAAAGGAACTGACCTCTCCCACAGTCCACCAGCGAGGGGTGACGGGAGCCAGGGACAGAGGTTCGCGACAAAGCCTTGAAGGTGATAGACAAGGACTGTTGCTGTAGTCAAGGGGTCACTCCCCACTTCTCACAGGAACAGGAGGAGGCCATTCAGCCCCTCGAGCTTGTTCAGCAATTCAATTAGATCATGGCTGATCTGTATCTTAACTCCATCCACCCGCCTTGGTTCCATAATCCTTAATACCCTCGCCCAACAAATATCTATCGATCTCAGCTGTGACATTTTCAATTGACCCCCAGCCTCAACAGCTTTTTGGGGGAGAGAGTTCCAGATTTCCACTAGCCTTTGTGTGAAGTGGTGCTTCCTGACATCACCCCTGAACGGCCTGGCTCTAATTTTAAGGTTCTGCCCCCTTGTTCTGGACTCCCCCCACCAGAGGAAATAGTTTCTCTCTATCTACCCTATCAACTCCTTTAATCATCTTAAACATCTTGGATCAGATCCACCACTTAATCTTCTAAACTCGAGGGAATACAAGCCTAGTCTGTGTAACCGGTCCTCATAATTTAACCCTTTTAGCCCCGGTATCATTCTGGTGAATCTGCACTGCTCCACCTCCAAGGCCGATATATCCTTCCTGAGGTGCGGGGCCCAGAACTGAACCCAGTTACTCCAGATGGGGTCTGACCAGAGCTCTGTACAACTGAAGCTTCACTTCCTCCCCTTTGTATTGCAGCCCCCTCGAGATAAAGACCAACATTCCATTAGCCTTTTTAATTATCTTTTTGTACCTGTCTGCTAGCTGCTCCCCTCCTCCCCTCCAGGAGCTGTCTGCTACTGGGGTCCCTTGACCATCTGGTGCCCACTTGCTGCCTCGCCCCACATTCCTGCTGGGCGAGGGGCTTGGATGCGACGTTTCACCCAATGATCGAATAGCCGGGCACGAGGAATGGACAGAGGCGCGAGGATGGTTGGAACCTCTGCACACCAGGACATTCAGGAGAGATGGAGGAGAAATTGGGATGGGGTGGGGTGGGGGGTGAAAGGCTACAAGACAAGGTATGGCATTCAACACATGCCAGCGAGTGGGCCAGGGTTCTACGAGAACGGAATCTCGCTGCTACGATCCCACCGCGATAGTCCTTCTGTATCTCACGTAGAACAAGGCGAGGTACTTACGCTCCGGTCTCTCCGGGAGGGCGAGGGGCAGCCAGTCTATTTCCATACTGTACTGGCTCCCGACACTGGACGAGCGACTGCCAAACGGATGCAGGGGGATTGTCCCGATTACTAGGGGCAGCTCCAGGGACAGTTTGGATGTCCCCGGGATTTCAACATAAACCTGAAATGGTCAAACAAAACGATTCCTCCAATTACAAAAAGCCTCAGTCCAGAGAGAGGAAAAAAAGAAAATAATTTATTCCCCCATCCTCTCGCTTTCTCTCCACCCTCCTCATTCACTCTCCCCCTCCCTCTCACACTCTCTCTCTCTCCCCCTACATGAGTGCAGGCCCCCCCCCCCAATACCAGCGACTCACCCCGGGACACTTACCCGAAGTGCGTACTCCACCCGAATCACCCGGCACTGGAGGAGGGAGGGGGACACGGGCGGGATCTTCAGGGGGCGGCCGTGCCACGAGCCCCTCTTCCGGGGGGCGACCCCCTCTCCCTGCAGGGTCGCCACCACCGATTTCTTCTGCTTCATCGTCCCCCTGGCGATGAAGGTCTGCATTTGGACGATGGCCGCTTTGGGCATCACCGTGCGGGAGCAGCAATTGTCCACCTCGGCGAAGATGGGGATCACCTCGCCTGGGGAAACAAATCCAGGGGTTAGCGCCATGAGGCTGCATTCACGCACACACACACACAGGGGCAATCTTAACCGGACTCACCGGGCGGGAAGCCCAGGGGATGGGGTGGAACGCCAGTTTTACCCCACGCCCAATATTGTTCACCATTGACTCCAATGGGGAGCAAAATCAGGCGACGTGTAAAACCAGCGTCGCACCCGATCTCGCCGGATTCCAGAGGGGCGGATTAGGTTAAAATTGCCCCACACGCACGATCACTCTTCAAAAAGCCGTTCCTGCGCCTCTTCTGCCTTGTGTTTTACATCTCCATAGGACCAGGAGGCCATTCAGCCCCTCGGGCCTGCTCCGCCATTCTATCAGATCACGGCTGGCCTGTACCTCAACCCCATTCACCCGCCTTTGCTCCACATCCCTTGATACCCTTATTTAACAAAAATCTATCGATCTCAGTCTTGAAAACTCCAATTGACCCCCAGCATCCACCCCTGAACGGCCTGGCTCTAATTTTAAGTTTCCACATCAACTATTTTGAAGAGGAGCAGGGGAGTTCTCCCCGGTGTCCAGGCCAATATTTATCCCTCAACCAACATCACTAAAAAAAAACAGATTATCTAGTTATCATCTCATTACTGTTTGTGGGATCTTGCTGTGCTCAAATGGGCTGCCGCGTTTCCCACATTACAACAGTGACTACACTTCAAAAGTACTTCATTGGCTGTAAAGCGCTTTGGGACGTCCTGAGGGTGTGAAAGGCGCTATAGAAATGCAAGTCTTTTCTTTACTAACAAAGGATGTTTTGCGAAAATTCTGTTACCTGGTGTGTAGCCTTTCCGGTCAATTTTTGCTGTCAGGGACACGTGACCTAGGTTACAGTACCAGACACGAGCCAACTTCTCCTTTGTACCTGCCTGGGGAGCCTAGTGAGAGGAAAGGCAAGAACCTTAAGGCACAGAGAATGAGAAAAGGCCTGTTACCTCATCAATCCCACTCCTCCCACAGCCCATGGACACTCTGCCCGATCATGGACTCTACCCACCCATTTAATCTCCGATGAGAAAGTTGTGCGTAAACACGCCTTGATCTCCCCCAAAAGGAAATCGAACAGAATTTCAGAACATTCACCCATCCTCACATCTCCGTTATTCAACTCTGACCTGCTACTCGACAGAGAGTGAAAAAAAAAATCACCCTCCAACCTGTCCTTTACAGCACAAGAACCATTGTGTCCCATTGTATTTAAACATCTCAAGTCTACGCCCAGCACTGAAACCTTTAATCCCAGTCCCAATTTGGTGGACAGGGGTGAGGGGAGGGGAAGGGAAGGGGAAAGTTTCCTCTATCCAAAAGGAAACAAGAGAATTTTCTCCAAAAGTGCATTGTACTCCATAATTATTAAGGACCCTCCCAATTTGCTCCCTTCCACAAATCAGAGTTTTCCAATTTTCTTTTTAAAAGGACTATTCAGAAAGGGGAAACGCCCTTTTTAAAAAACACATGGTGGGTGCAGAGCTGGTGCGAACCAAGCACTACCAATGGGGATGGTCTCTTGGTAGGAACAAAGGAACAGGAGGAGGCCATCCAGCCCCTCGAGCCTGTTCCACCATTCAATTCGATCGCGGCTGATCTGTATCTTAACTCCATCTATCCGCCTTGGTTCCAAAACCCTCAATACCCCTTACCCAACAAAATCTATCAATCCCAGTTTTGAAATTTTCAATTGTCCCCCAGCCTCAACAGCTTTTCTGGGGGAGAGAGTTCCAGATTTCCACTACCCTTTGTGTGAAGAAGTGCTTCCTGACATCACCCCTGAACGGCCTGGCTCTAATTTTAAGGTTCTGCCCCCTTGTTCTGGACTCCCCCCACCAGAGGAAATAGTTTCTCTCTATCGACCCTATCGAATCCTTTAATCATCTTAAACACCTCGATTAGATCACCCCTTAATCTTCTACACTCGAGGGAATACAAGCCCAGTCTACACAAACTGTCCTCATAATTTAACCCTTTTAGCCCCGGTATCATTCTGGTGAATCTGCGCTGCCCCCCCCCCCCCCCCCCCCCCCCCCCCCCCCCCTCCGAGGCCAATATATCCTTCCTGAGGTGCGGGGCCCAGAACTGAACACAGTTACTCCAGATGGGGTCTGACCCGAGCTTTATACAGCTGAAGCTTCACTTCCATCCCTTTGTATTCTGGCCTCTCTGAGATAATGCCAAGATACACACAGTTGACCACAATCCCTGGATCCCCACAGTGAACACTTTGGGGGCGAGGGTGGGGGTCCGCTTACCAGCAACGAGGGGGTGTTGATATCGATGGGCTCAATCACCGTGAACTCCCGTTTGATTTTCTTAACGGTGGCCCACGGGCGGTGGAGCTTGGCTTTGACCCAGTACCGCACACTTCCGTGCTTTCCCTCGAAGGATGTCACCAGGTTCCTACAGGCAAGGAGGGAGAGGGAAACAGAAAACCCACACGTTAAAAAAACCACGGCGCAAAACAAAAACCTGGCACAAATTGCAAGATTATTAATGGAAACATTTTCTAGAGCAGTGTTTGCTTCCTGCAGCGGGAGGACTAACTGGGGAAACATCTCTCAGGCTTCCCCTGCCACAGTCCCATACGCTCTTCCTCCTCGCCGCGCTGAGATCAAACTCATCGCCTCGCCTCCTACTCTTCCCAAGGACCTGGTCACTGTGGGCCTGCTCGCCTGCCTCAGTCTTCCCTTTCTCAGACAATCTAGCTCTTAGTGTCAAATAATTGCTAATTCCGGACTTATCTCAGGCTTTCTCCCAACTCTCGTCAATCTTGGTGCCCCGCAGGACTTTGGCATAGACAGCTCAACACGAAGATGGCCAGTTGCATTTGCCCAGAAGGCAATTGGGAGATGTGGTAGGGGCCAATGATTGGAACAAGAAAAGCAAAGGTCATGGGCCTCTTGTCGATTAAAGCCTCCTTCCCCACCATCTACTATAGAGACTTAGAGCCCAGGGATCTAAAGGGTGGCTCTACAGGGAAGCAACTGTCCCTCAATCGGTCTCGGAACTCTACATTAGCGAGGAGTTAGGATACTCACTCTTCGGGAAGTTGGAAGCTGAACGGGAACTCGTGTCGACCAGCCTGGAGAACAGTGACTTCACCGTTATCTGAAAAGGAAAAGACAAACCTTTAAAATCAATGGCTCACATCATTAGATATCGTCGCGCCGACGCGTTAGTTTGAGCGCTCAGGGAACAAAGCTGCGACGGAGACTGTCCCAGAGCGAGGAGAGAGGCAGAGGGAAATAACCAAAAAAATTTTAAAAACTGCACGTCACGCGTTATTACCACATGCACTGGGTCAGTACGACCCTAACCAACCGCACGGTCACACAAGCACCCAGTCATAAAGGAAACACCGACTCCTCAACACTTTTCCCTTGTGAAGGTCGTGCGTTCAAACCCCACTCCAGAGTCTTGAACACTTGATCAGGCTGACACTCCAGTGCCAGTGCTGAGGGAGCGCTGCACTGTCGGAGGTGCCGTCTTTCGGATGAGATGTTAAACCGAGGCCCCGTCTGCTCTCTCAGGTGGATGTAAAAGATCCCACGGCCACTATTTCGAAGAAGAGCAGGAGAGTTCTCCCCGGTGTCCTGGGGCCAATATTTATCCCTCAATCAACGTCACCAAAAAACAGATTATCCGGTCATTATCACATTGCTGTTTGTGGGAGCTTGCTGTGCGCACATTGGCTGCCGAGTTTCCTACATTACAACAGTGACTACACTTCAGAAAAGTACTTCATTGGCTGTGAAACGCTTTGGGACGTCCTGAGGTCGTGAAAGGCGCTATAGAAATGCAAGTTCTTTGGCCATGCACCCAGCACTAGGACATTGTACAGCGTCACCGACAGGAAATCACAACTTCAAACTTAACACCGCAGTTTTGTTTTCATCCAATTACGCCTGGAGTTAGACTGTCTACTGTAACCAGGTAGAACCTCCAGTTGCTGAACCCCATCTTAATGGAAGCCCAGTTTGATGTGGCCTGCTCATCAATGGTTGATTTTAAAAAAATCACAACACATCACTTCCCCCCCTTTCCCCCAAGTTAGATGACACAGGGTGGTCTTGCTGAAGAAAGGTGCCTTGCCTCATCCAGACAAGGATATTTTTGGGCTTGTTTGTTTCTTGTCAAATTGGGTTGCCTTAGCAACAACGAGGCTGATGTAATTAGAAGAAATTGACGGGCTCCAGCTAAAGCATGCCAATGCTTCCATCTCCCGCCTTGAAGCTGAATCGAAGGATCTCCGCACACAGGGTCGGTTAACAAAAGGTGGGTCCCACCAGCAATGGGACAATCGCAAGTTGTTGTTTTTTATTTTAAGCGATTCGACGACCTTAGGACTCTCTTGGCGGGTCAGCTCTGTCGGAATGTTCCGGATGGCTAGCCACCCACATTCCACAGGGAGTGAAGGTCATTGGCGTGATGCCAGGCAGAGCTAAAATGCAGCGGACCGAATAATTCTCAAGTTCTGCCAACTGACCTCTGCCCGAGTGGCAATGATACAATTGAGTGATGAGTCAGCATCAAGTCACAAGAGTGTCAACAAGAGGGATTATCACGTTAGTATCGAGAAACCAGGTGAAGGACACCAGGCCGCAAAGAGGCTTTAGGGAAGGCGACGGGAGTCGGGTGGGGTCGGTTAGGCGACTCCCAAGCTTTGGGTCCTCAAAGCCGCTAGGAGGCAAAGGAAGACCGAGGAAGGCAAGGAGTCCAATGGTGTTTGAGAGTAGAAAGTGCAATGTATCTCGGTTTTGGGGAGAGCACAGGACAAGGGATACGGAGCTGGGGGGAGGACATGTTCCAAGGAGCACTGAGCGTGGTAGGATCGAAGAAAGAGAGAGGTTGGAGGCGAGAGGATTGTTACAGCGCTGTCCCGGATAGCGTGCAAGATGGGGGTGCGGGTTTTGGTCCTGGTATTTGCCAAGCCCAGGACGGCAGTGGGATCGAGTCTGGTGTTGTTCATTGTGTTGTAGACAGGGTAGATCGAGAGAAACTATTTCCTCTGGTGGTGGGTGGGGGGGAGGAAAGAGTCCAGAACAAGGGGGCAAGAACCTTAAAATTAGAGCCAGGCCGTTCAGGGGTGATGTCAGGAAGCACTTCTTCACACAAAGGCTAGTGGAAATGTGGAACTGGGGGACAATTGAAAATTTCAGAACTGAGATTGATAGATTTTTGTTAGGGAAGGGTATTAAGGGTTATGGAACCAAGACGGGTAGATGGAGTCGAGATACAGACCAGCCGTGATCTAATTGAATGGCGGAACAGGCTCGAGGGGCAGAATGGCCTCCTCCTGTTCCTATGTGGCACGCAGGGTGTGTTATTAGTTATCCATAATTACTATTATCTTCATCCCTGGTTAATCAAAAACCACCACAATACAAGGCCAACCGAGTTCCAGTAATCATTCACTGGGCAGGCCTGTAGTTAGGCCTGGAGAGGGAGAACAGCACGAGTGAAACCGCCTTCTCCTCACTCAATCACTCAACTCATTCAGTACTGGGAGCCGAAGAGTTGCAGGATGTGTGACGTGAAACTGTAAGCTCAATTTATCTAATTTGTTTTTCCTATCTTGGTGCTCTCTTCCCCTTGGAGAACGGCGTGAAGTAGTGGAAGGATTCACAGAGCTGATTAACAGTCTGTCAGGATGGCGATGTCATTGTTTTCGTATCTTTGCGCTCTTCCCCTTGGAGAGAGCGGCGTGCAGTAGCGGGAGGATTCGCAGAGCTGATTAACAGTCCGCGACGTAAACGCGCATGGCCTTAACCACCTTTATACCAGCCGATAGAGGGGAGGGCTTAATCCTATACAGCAGGAGGGTTTTATGGGCGCCCACATCCCATACGATGAGCGGGTGGGGTATTGTCAGTTGGTAAGCACCCTGTACGATGGATCATACCGGATCAGCAAGATCCCAGTGCTGCAGTTACGTACTGTGATGGGTTGGCTCATCTCAGTCCAGATGGCGATGGGGAGACAGGGGTGGGGCACGGGGGGCTACAATTAGCCTCAGACCCTCGGTGCCAGGGAGGGAGGAGAAAGAGAGTCCGCCACAATTCCTATTCCGTGGTAAAAAGGAGAGGAAATAAAAGGATGCAAAGAGATAAATTAAATAAGTTAGAAAAACCTCTGTCCTTCAGGATTTGTGGGCTGATTTTTAGCTATGCCCCCGATCCTCATTAAACTTTGGAGCACGGTCTGGACAGGGGTGATACTTTGGCCCATCACCCGGTGACTCCTCCTCCCTCTCTCTCTCTCTCTCTCTCTATTATTATTAGTCTGTCTGCTCCATGATTCTCTCCCTCTCGATCAGTTACGCCTACATAATGACTAATTGCCAAAACGAAATTAAAAAAACCTTGGAAAGGGAGAGGCATGCCCTTACTTGTTGATCAATGTACAGAAACAAACCATCCCTTCCACCCCCCCCCAATTCTTCACACCTATAGGTTCATGAATGATGTGAATGTTGAAATTATATAGGACTATAAGAGAGAGAGAGAGACAGACAGAGAGAGACACACACAGACAGAGAGAGAGAGAGAGAGACACACACACAGAGAGGCACAGAGAGAGACAGAGCGAGAGAGAGAGAGACAGAAAGGAGACAGAGAGAGACAAAGAGAGAGAGACACACACACACACACACACACACACACACACACACAGAAAGAGATGCGAACCTTGATTTGAACTCAAGTTCTAGTTCTGGTGGAGCATAAAATCCACAATAAACCAGGATTTCAGGGTCACCAGTGCAGAAATCAAAGCCCGCTGTTACTTATTGTTTAATAACATTTCTTAAGAAAAGGAAATAGCCCCTTGATTTGCAGTTGGCACCTTTATAAACTTCTAGACTGTTCATCCTCCTGTTCAGGTGCTGAGCCAGTTAAAAGGTGAAACAGACAGGGTCTGACTGGCACCGTGATGGAGGAGTTTAAACAGCAAGAACAACAGCAACAGGACTGACTGAAAGGAAGCAGGCTGCAGAGTGACAGCAAAAGATTACTGGGATGGTTTGACGCACAGCCCAGTCAGAGAGGCGAATGGCTTGTCTTTGTACACAATTTAAAATAGGTGGTGTTTACACAATTAAAAAAGGACATCTCACTGTGTCCAAAGCATCGAGAGAATACAAAACTGCAGCAACCAGTCTCCCAGTGAAAGGCCGACAGACTCAGGACCTCATTCACAATTGCTGCAATTCGGAGTCTACATCAGCACAGGGAATACAGTTCACCACCACTGAAGGAATATACAATATTAACTCAAAAGCTACTTCACACACACGCACTATTTTTTTTTTAAAAAGGACAAGTCCACGAATCAGCAAGTCAAAATGAAAATGAAACTTGTGTTCTGTTTTCCTGTAAATGCTCTAAACCCCTCAGTATCACACAGGTAATTAACAAAACTCCAGGAATGCCAGTGGATCTTTAGAGTAACACACTGGCAAGCAAACAGCATCACTGGGCATGAAACCAGAGGAATTGCCTCTGCTGCCCTGGTTTCCAGCAGAGAGTTTGTACCCTCACACTGTGCCCCCTGCCCCACCTTTGCCTTGAAACGTCATATAGAAATAAAAACAAGCACAGGAGCAGGCCATTCGGCCCAGCGTGCCTGTGCAGGCTCTTTCGAAAAAGAGCTCTCCAATGAGTCTCACTCCCCCTCCCCATCCTTCACAGTCAATTCTAGTCCCTCTCCTCACAAAGCAAGATGCAATTGAGCTATAAATACATGTGGCGATGGGGATACTGACCCAGCTGGAGGAGATTCACCTTCTTGTTGTAATACTCCACTTCATCGCTGTAGTTCTGGGTGTAAGCCGTGCTGGAGCCAGCGCTCCTAGACTCGGTCCAGTGCACTTTCGCGGAGCCCTCGGTGTGCAACTTTAAGGACTGGATTTTCATTGCAGACACCAGCTCCAGGACAACTTTGCCCGACACTTCATCCCCAGTGCTGTAAACTGGCACCGAGTTGGGGTCTGGGTTGTCCAACATCATTGAAAACCTCTTCAACTTGCTCAGAATCATCTCTCCTCTCTCTTGGTTTTTTTTCTCTTTCGTTTTTGAATTAAATGCAACCCCACCAATCAACCAACCAAAAAAAAAGTAAGCCTTGCGACTGCACTTAGGCGCAACAAGAAACTTGCTCTCAGCTGGGGTGTCTGTCCCTTTAAATAGTTGCTCCGCGCTCGGGCTGCTGGCTGAGCCGGAGATTGACAGGCGCGGCGGGCCAATAGCGCGGCGCGCCGTCCCCCAAGCCGCCCAATGGCAGCGCAAGGTGGGGGTGGGACTTGGCCGGCCGCTTGATTGACAGCTCCCGGGTCGAGAAAAACAAGTGGCCCCGCGCATGCGCCCGAGCCCGGCTGTCCCCACCTCGCTTGTTGTTGCCCTTAAACCAGAGCCCGAGCCCGGGGTTAGACTCTCAAGACATAAATCTCTCCGCCTTATTGGAAGGAAAACATCACGAGAGATTCCAGTTTGTTGGGGGTGGGGGGGCGAAAACAAGGACACATTTTTTTAAAAAGCCAAGAAACACCGAGTCCCAGAGACAAAATAAACAACTTCCAGGAAAGTTTCACTAACTTTTGGAAAAGTTCCCAAACTTTTATTCCCTTTCTTTAAACCGGTTGCAAATTCCTTTACCCATTAAATCAAGTCAAACTTAACTTAAAATACGCGAGGGATGATCTTGTTCCCAAGGTTGATTTCAAAAATAATTTAAAATTGTTTTATTCAGCGCCAATATTATTCTAAAGGCAGTTCGAGGGAATATTTGCTGTGTTTTGCTCGTAAACTTTCTATTCCCGATTTTAAAGTATAGTCAACAACTCAGGTTAACTTAAAAAAAACCAACATTTCCACCACCCTACAAGTCTTTTTTCCAGAGCGATTCCTGGTCTGTCTGCTAATCAAACTCTGATCTACTTGGCCTCAGTCTTTTGTAAAATGAAAGATGCCATTCCTCGACAGAACAAGCCATTTCCAAAAACAGCATTAGTCTGGGACAAAGGACTGTCACATTATACTGGGAGTTTTACTTTCTTAACAAATGCGATCAATTTCTTTCAAATGTCAGCCTTTTAAAAAAAATACAATGTACCATGTAAAAAAAATTGTTTTCCTGAATTACCTGTATTCAAGAGAATTATGAAATTTGTCTTTCGGATGAGACGTTAAGCTGAGGCTCTCTTAGCCTGTTCCAATGGTTTGGGAGACATTAAAGATCCCACGGTTATATTAAAGAGTGGGGAATTCTCCCCAGTGAACACAACAACATAAGAAATAGGAGCAGGAGTCAGCCATTCGGCCCCTCGAGCCTGCTCCGGCATTCAATAAGATCATGGCTAATCATCGACCTCAACTTCACTTTCCTGCACTATCCCCATATCCCTTGATTCCCTTAATATTCAAAAATCTATCGATCTCAGTCTTGAATATACTCAACGACTGAGCCTCCACAGCCCTCTGGGGTAGAGAATTCCAAAGATTCACCACCCTCAATGAAGAAATTGCTCCTCATCTCAGCCCTAAATGGTCGACCCCTTATCCTGAGACTGTGACCCCTGGTTCTAGACTCCCCAGCCAGGGGAAACATCCTCCCAGCATCTACCCTGTAAGAATTTTATATATTTCAATGAGATCACCTCATTCTTTGAAACTATAGGAAATATAGGCCTGGTCGACTCAATCTCTGCTCATAGGACAATCCCCCATCCCAGGAGTCAGTCTGGTGAACCTTCATTGCACTCTCTCTATGGCAAGTATATCCTTCCTTAGGTAAGGAGACCAAAACTGTACACAGTACTTCAGGTGTGGTCTCACCCGGGCCCTATATAATTGCAGTAAGACATCTTTACTCTTATACTAAAATACTTTTGTAATAAAGGTCAACATACCATTTGCTTTCCTAATTGCTTGCTGTACCTACATGTTAACTTTCTGTGATTCGTGTACAAGGACACCCAGGTCTCTCTGAATACCAACATTTCCCAATCTCTCACCAGTTAAAAAATACTCTGCTTTTCTATTTTTCCTACCAAAGTGGATAACTTCACATTTCTCCACATTATACTCCACCTGCCATGTTCTTGCCCACTCACTTAACCTGTCTATATCCCCTTGAAGCCTCTTTGTGTTCTCCGCACAGCTTACTTTCCCACCTAGCTTTGTATCATCAACAAACTTGGATACATTGCACTCGGTCCCCTCATCCAAGAGATTATCTGGCCAACATCTCTCCCTCAACTAAAAGCACCAAAAAATAGAAGTGGCTGAACTGATTGTTTATCTTGATTGCGGTTTGTGGGATCTTGCTGTGCACAAAATGGGTGCCCCCCCCCCCGTTCGCCTACATAGAATCTTACAGCACACAGCAACAGTGACTCATTGTAGATTGACTTTGAGTCCTTGCTTTGAGATGCTGCATCGATGCAAGTGCGTCTTTACAACTTTTTAAATCAGTTGCAAGTAAGGCTTCAGGAGATGAGCGCTGGTGCCATCTGGTGGTGGTGGTTGGATACAACTGCCTGAGGTTTTTAAATACAGCAACTTGTATTTCTGTAGCGCCTTTAACAACAACAACTTGTATTTCTATAGCGCCTTTAACAACAACAACTTGTATTTCTATAGCGCCTTTAACGTAGTAAAGCATCCCAAGGGGCTTCACAGGAGCGTTATCAAAAAAATTTGTCACTGAGCCACACAAAGAGATTTCCAGCATCCACAATATTTTGCTTTTGTTAAAGAGATATTAGGACAGTCAAAGAGGTGGGTTTTAAGGAGCGGCTTAAAGGAGGAGAGAGAGAGGTAGAGAGGTTTAGGGAGGGAATTCCAGAGCTTAGGACGTAGCGGCTGAAGGCACGGCCACCAATGGTGGAGCGATTAAAATCGGGGATACGCAAGAGATGGCAATATGTTCAGTCAGATTTTACTCACCCCCCCCCCCTCCCCTCCATAAGAATTAGTGTTAATGTTTTGACCCATATTAACTAGCAAGATCCCAAACTTCATTTTTGGCCTGTGTGGAATCAGCTGATCTCACCTGTGACTCCCCTGGGGTGCTACAATCAGCCCACGTGCTCCTGAGCTAGGCGAGGGGTGATGGGGTGGGAACGAGCCAGGGTCCCTGCTCCTGATCGATGTCTAGCGACCCCTGCTGGAAGGTGCACATGTGCATATATTGGATGACATCAGGATCTAGTCCGTTGTGATGGCCCCTTTGGTCGAACAGTTCTGTTGACAATCGGTTGTTGTCTATTCTCTCCCATGAAAAGAGGTGACCTGAGTGAGGTACCAGGGGAGGTGTGGCCATGCAATCTGTACCTCAACTTGAGTCAGTGGGTAGCACTCTCGCCTCTGAGTCAGAAGGTTGTGGGTTCAAGTCCCACTCCAGAGACTCGAGCACAAAATCCAGGCTGACACTCCCAGTGCAGTGCTGAGGGAGTGCTGCACTGTCGGAGGTGCCGTCTTTCGGATGAGACGTTAAACTGAGGCCCCGTCTGCCCTCTCAGGTGGATGCAAGAGATCCCACGGCACTATTTCGAAGAAGAGCAGAGGAATTCTCCCCAGTGTCCTGGGGCCAATATTTATCCCTCAACCAACATCACTAAAAAAACAGATTATCTGGTCATTATCACGTCGCTGTTAGTGAGATCTTGCTGTGCGTAAATTGGCTGCCGCGTTTCCTACATTACAACAGTGACTACACTGCAAAAAGTACTTAATTGGCTGTAAAGCGCTTTGGGACGTCCTGAGGTTGTGAAAGGCGCTGTAGAAATGCAAGTGTGTTCTTTCTCTATACATGATGTTGAGTGAGGGGGCTCTTAATTTAAGCCTGTTTTGGTTCTCACATCTCAGATTAAATGGTTACCACGTTGCTCAGCAATGAGATCTACGTTCCTGGAAGAAGGCGGATGAATTTCCCCAAATTGCTCTCCCGATCTTCTTCCCCCCTCACTACGCTGAAATACAGACACATCACACTAAAGCTCATTCTTTCCTAGGACCGCCAAACTGTGCCACTCCTCCCCTCCCTCAGTCTCCCCTTCCTCCTTACATAGGAATGTAGGAGCAGGAGGAGGCCCTTCAGCCCCTCGAGCCTGGTCCGCCATTCAATTAGATCACGGGCGATCTGCACCTCAACTCCATCTAGCCGCCTTGGTTCCGTAACCCTCAATACCCTCACCCAACAGAAATCTAGCGATCTCAATCTTGAAGGCTCCAAATGTCCCCCTGCATCCCCAGCCTCTTTGAGGGAGAGAGTTCCAGATTTCCACTACCTTTTTTTTTTGCAAAGAAGTGCTTTCCTAAATTCCTAAATGGCCTAGCTCTAATTTTATGATTGTGCCCCCTTGTTCGGGACTCCAAAATCCAAACTTGGTGTCACATAACCCAACCACCACTCATCTTCCCTCCGACTCTTTTTGTGAAACTCTGGTGGGTCTGCCCACACTGCTGGCATTCCCCATGGTTACTGGCAGTGACTGAGCAGCACAGAAAATCAGCAACGGGAATATACCCAGATCTGCTTTGAAAGCAGAAGGATTCCCGCGGTCATTTACCGCACACCGCACAGATCAACACAGCACTCATACAAGAGAGCTATACTGTCGATTCCTTCAGGGTGACCCATGACTATGATTCAAGTATTCATAAAATGTACAGCACAGAAACAGGCCATTCGGCCCAACTGCTCCATGCCGGTGTTTCTGCTCCACACGAGCCTCCTCCCACCCTCTTCATCTCACCCCATCAGCGTATCCTTCTATTCCTTTCTCCCTCATGTGTTTATCCAGCTTCCCCTTAAATGCATCTACGCTATTCGCCTCAACCACTCCCTGTGGTAGCGAGTTCCACATTCTCACGACTCTCTGGGTAAAGAAGTTTCTCCTGAATTCCCAATTGGATTTATTAGTGACTACCTTTATATTGATGGCCCCTAGTTCTGGTCTCCACCACAAGTGGAAACATCTTCTCTACGTCTACCCTATCAAACCCTTTCATAATTTTAAAGACCTCGATCAGGTCACCCCTCAAGCCTTCTCTTTTCTAGAGAAAAGAGCCCCAGCCTGTTCAGCCTTTCCTGATATAGTTATAACTTCTCAGTTCTGGTATCAACCTTGTAAATCTTTTGTGCACCTTCTCCAGTGCCTCTATATCCTTTCTGTAATATGGTGACCAGAACTGTGCACAGTGCTCTGAGTGTGGTCTAACCAAGGTTCGATACAAGTTTAACATAACTTCTCTGCTTTTCAATTCTATTCCTCTAGTATTCAGCTAGATTTTGGCCAATTATTCCTTCCTACGATCCCAGGAAGGAGAGCATCAACTCTCTTCTGCTTTATTATACTTGGAATCAGATAATTGACCCGGGGGAAGGAGTCACGAAGCTGCCACTGGCATTGCCCCTTCTCACGTGTTTCCCCTCCCGAAGGTGCCGACTCTCGCTGGGGGGGGGGTACGGTGCAGGCTGCCCTCTTGTACCTCGTCCCAAGTGGCCACTATTCCCACGTGAGCGTACGCAAGCTATTTGGCTACAGGGGCATCGCAGCTAAGCTCACATTCTTCCCTTGCCCGCGATACAGACATGTAAACTTCCCAGCAGGAGTCACTAGATGGCGATCAGGAGCGGGACCCCGGGCCGAGTTTTACTCACATGAGCCCATAGGTGCTGAGGCCGATTGTAAGATCCCTATTAACTGCCTTGCTTCTGATTGATGAGCTCAGCACAGAGCGGGGATCAAAACTCGAGACATTCTCCAGTCTGGGTGAAGCAGTACCATAGGGCACAATATATTTCTAGGATAATAGGATGTACATTCATAGAATAGAATCATACAGCACAGAAGGAGGCCATTCGTCCCATCGTGCCTGTGCCGGCTCTTTGAAAGAGCTCTCCAATTAGTCCCACTCCCCCTTGCTCTTTCCCCACAGCCCTACACATCTTTTCCTTTTCAAGTATTTATCCAATTCCCTTTTGAAAGTTATTATTGAATCTGCTTCCACCGCCCTTTCAGGCAGCGCATTCCAGATCACAACAACTCGCTGCATAAATAAAATTCTCCTCATCTCCCCTCTGGTTCATTTGCCAATTACCTTAAATCTGTGTCCTCTGGTTACCGACCCTCCTGCCACTGGAAACAGTTTCTCCTTATTTATTCTATCAAAACCTCTCATAAATTTGAACACCTCTATTAAATATCTCCTTAACCTTCTCTGCTCTAAGGAGAACAATCTCAGCTTCTCCACGTAACTGAAGTCCCTCATCCCTGGAACCATTCTGGTTAAATCTCCTCTGCACCCTCTCCAGGGGCTTTGACATCCTTCCTAAAGTGCGATGCGCAGAATTAGACAATACTCCAGCTGAGGCCTAACGTGTCTTTAGAAAGATTCAACACAGTGCAAGAAAGAAACAAAGACTTGCATTTCTATAGCGCCTTTCATGACCACCGGACGCCCCAAAGTGCTTTACAGCCAATGAAGTACTTTTGAAGTGTAGTCACTGTTGTAATGTAGGAAACGCAGCAGCCAATTTGCACACAGCAAGCTCCCAAAACAACAATGTGATAATGAGCAGATAATCTGTTTTAGTGATGTTGGTTGAAGGATAAATATTGGCCCCAGGACACCGGGGATAACTCCCCTGCTCTTCTTCAAAATAGTGGCCATGGGATCTTTTACGTCCACCTGAGAGAGCAGACAGGGCCTTCGTTTAACGTCTCATCCAAAAGACGGCACCTCCGACAGTGCAGCACTCCCTCAGTACTGCACTGGAGTGTCAGCTTAGATTTTTGTGCTCAAGTCTCTGGAGTGGGACTTGAACCCACAACCTTCTGACTCAGAGGCGAGTGTGCTACCCAAGAGAGCCCATGACCGCGGAGTGATGGGCTTGTGTCACAGAGAGTTTAATGGGGAGTCCCTGATGTTGCGTTCTTTATCTCCAATCGTTGCCTGGGAGCCCGAACCCCAATTTTAACCATCCATCACAAGGGAGCTGCCATGTGGGGAAATGTCGGTGAGCTGAAGGCAAAATATTGTAGCCCTCGTGTGTTCTGCCACTCGGTCCTGGCAACTAGAACCGACAGCGCACCCCTGGGTGGGTGCCAGCCCTCCAGGATTACCCTGGAGTCTCCAGGAATTAAAGATTCATCTCCGGGACTCTGGCTGCCAGCAACGCCCAGGAGAAAAATCATAGGGGCCGTTAAAAAGAATTGTGTTCTATCTATTTTTTTTGAACACTTTTGTTTATTAGTTAGAAAAATATCGGAGATGGGGAATAAAGGCTGTTTGATGACAGTGAAGAATGATCCAAATCGGGTAACGAAGAGTCTGTTCGCTTTACGATTGGCGGAGGGACGTCCGCGCGCTGTGTCGGGCGACCAATGGCGGGAGCGCGGGGGGGTTGGCGGAGGGACGAATCCTCCAGGAATACATCCAACCAGAGTTGGAGGCTCGAGCCCGGGGCGAGGTGCACGGTGTGTGTGGTCCAAAGGTTCCTCGAGAGGGAGGAGGAGAAAAAAATGAAAATCTAAAGCGATTTATTGATGTGGCGGGTATAGCTGTGGGCTATAGTTTGGAACAGGAACATTGCAGCTGTGAAAATCAAAACAGTCCCCACCTTCTGAACTGGTGTGTTCCAGAGAAAACGATCTTGCATTTCTATAGCGCCTTGCACATTCTCGGGACGTCCGTAAGCCCTTTACAGCCAATTAAGTACTTTTTTGAAGCATGGTCACTGTAGTAATGTAGGAAACGCGGCAGCCAGTTTACGCACAGCAAGATCCCACAAACAGCAATGTGATAACGACCAGATAATCTGTTTTAGTGGTGTTGGCTCAGGACATCGGGGAGAACTCCCCTGCTCTTCTTCGAAATGGCGCCCATGGGCTCTTTAAGTAGTGTAGTGGTCAGTACTGTTTTAGCTCGTCTTGCAGTAGTGGTCGCTGGTTTATTTATAGGGTCACTCTGTGGCTCCGACTGCACTTCAAGGTAATGAGATGTTTCTGGGTTTAGATGTTTCAATTTCATTTTTAAAATCAAAAATTAAAAATTAAAAAGAGAGAGCGAGGTAGAGACAGACACAGACAGAGAGAGACAGATACAGAGAGAGACATACAGAGAGAGACAGATACAGAGAGAGACAGAGAGAGACACACACACAGAGACACACACACACACAGAGACACACACAGAGAGACACACACGGAGAGAGAGAGAAACAGACAGAGAGACAGACAGACAGACAGAGAGAGAGAGAGAGACAGAGAGAGAGA
This sequence comes from Squalus acanthias, assembly GCA_030390025.1. Classification (NCBI taxonomy): domain Eukaryota; kingdom Metazoa; phylum Chordata; class Chondrichthyes; order Squaliformes; family Squalidae; genus Squalus; species Squalus acanthias. The sequence continues at coordinate 38,871,494 of CM059443.1, forward strand.
GAGAGACAGAGAGAGAGAGACAGGGACAGAGAGATACAGAGATAGAGAGATACAGAGAGAGATAGAGACAGAAATAGACAGAAAGAGACAGAGAGAAAGACAGAGAGAGAGAGTGACAGGGATAGAGAGTCACAGATTATGAATGGGGTTACTACTGTTCAGAGAGAGAGAGGGAGTGTCCTGGATAATGGACCATTTTCTCTTCCAGCGGGTAAGACTGGACTCTGGGGTGTGGAATGGAGTTTTGCTCAGAACAGTGACAGATTCCTGCAGCAACACCTGTACATTTTGCACACAGCACAACCACACCCCAGACTCAGGTAAACAAGTCATTCCGTGCAAGACCTGACAGGCGACACCAATATCTGTAGCAAGCACGCCATGAGAATGATGAGAAAGGAGGGAGATAAAACTATGGGCAGATATTAGACTATTTTATATTTAAATTTGGTTTCTCTGATTTTCACCTTCCCTTCCCCCCCCCCCCCAATAAACTGCTGTTTCCCAGCTGGTTCCAGACACTGAGGTGCCCTCTGGTGCCTCACCCAAGTGGCCCTTCATGTCACAGCCTGGACACTGACAGTCAGGCAGCTATTCATCCATGGAGAGCATCGCAGTTGAGCCAGATCCTTGACGTTCACTCAGAAGGTTGTGGATACAAGACCATGTTCCAGGACTTGAATGGCACTCTGTGCCATACTGAGGGAGTGCTGCATTGTCAGAGGTGCTGTCTTTTCGATGAAATGATCTTTGCCCCACCATTGGCGGCTGTGCCTTTAGCTACCTAGACCCCACACTCTGGAATTCCCTACCTAAACCTCTCCACATCCCTCTCCTCCTTCCAACTCTTTGACCAAGCTTTTGCCACCTGTCCCAATATCTACTTATCTGGCTCAGCATCCATTTTTTAATTAGTTACAACTCTGAAGCTCAGTGGGATGTTTCTATGTCAAAAGGTTTCCGTAGACGCTGCAAATTGATAGTAATAAAAGTTTTACTCTGTATCTAACCCGTGCTGTACCTGCCCTGGGAGTGTTTGATGGGACAGTGTAGAGGGAGCTTTACTCTGTATCTAACCCGTTCTGTACCTGCCCTGGGAGTGTTTGATGGGACAGTGTAGAGGGAGCTTTACTCTGTATCTAACCCGTTCTGTACCTGCCCTGGGAGTGTTTGATGGGACAGTGTAGAGGGAGCTTTACTCTGTATCTAACCCGTGCTGTACCTGCCCTGGGAGTGTTTGATGGGCCAGTGTAGAGGGAGCTTTACTCTGTATCTAACCCGTGCTGTACCTGCCCTGGGAGTGTTTGATGGGACAGTGTAGAGGGAGCTTTACTCTGTATCTAACCCATGCTGTACCTGCCCTGGGAGTGTTTGATGGGACAGTGTAGAGGGAGATTTACTCTGTATCTAACCCATGCTGTACCTGCCCTGGGAGTGTTTGATGGGACAGTGTAGAGGGAGCTTTACTCTGTATCTAACCCATGCTGTACCTGCCCTGGGAGTGTTTGATGGGCCAGTGTAGAGGGAACTTTACTCTGTATCTAACCCGTGCTGTACCTGCCCTGGCAGTGGGTGCTTCACGTGCAAAAATATTGTTCCTTGCCCCAACACAAGATTGTTAAAATAAATGTAAACTTTATAAAAGGAGGTACAGATCAGCCGTGATCTAATTGAATGGCCTCCTCCTGTTCATGTGTTCCTATGTTCAGTGCAGTGTTTTTGATTCCAAAGTCTAAATCGTTAATGTAAATTGTGAACAGTAGTGGTCCCAGCACTGATCCTTGTGGAACACCACTACCCACCTTCTGCCACTGTGAATAGCTACCCTTTACTCCCAACTCTCTGCTTTCTGTCCTGAAGCCAGCCAGCAATCCATTCTGCTACTTGTCCCCTGACTCCGCATTCTCTGACCTTGTTCATCAGCCTATTATGTGGTACCTTATCGAAGGTTTTTTGAAAATCCAGATAAATTACATCTACTGCATTATCATTGTCTACTCTCTGTGTTACCTCTTCCAAAAATTCAATAAAGGTAGGTCAAGCAAGACTTCCCTTTCGAAATCCATGTTGACTATTCATTATTATATTTTTGGTTTCTAGATGTTTTTCTATTTTCTCCTTTAGTAGGGATTCCATTATTTTTCCTACCACCGATGTTAAGCTGACTGGTCTATGATTCCCTGGACATGTTCTATCCCCCTTCTTAAATATCCGGCAATCCACTGGCACTACACCTTTTTCCAACAAATTATTAAATATGCATAGTAATGCCTCTGCTCTCTCTTCCCTAGATTCTTTTAAAATGCTTGGATGCAATCCATCCGGACCAGTGGTTTTATCCTCTTTGAGTTTGATTAATTTATTTAATATATCCTTTTTTTTATTTTAAATGCACTTATCTCGTTACTAATCTCATCATCCAATGTCATGTCCACCTGTTCTATCTCCCTGGTAAATACTGAAGCGAAATAATGATTTAACATTTCTGCCATCTCCCTATCGTTACCTGTGGTATTGTCCTGTCTATTCCTTAATGGCCCTATTCCCATCCCAACCTTCCTTTTTTTATTGATGTGCCTGTAAAATATTTTACTATTTTGATTTACGTTCCTTGATAATTTAATTTCTATTTGCCTCCCTAATTGTTTTTTTTTAAACTTCTCTCCTAAGCTTTTTGTATTCTCTCTTATCATGCACTCCCCTGCTGTCTGTGTACTTAATGTGCGCCTCTTTCCTTACCTTCAATTGTTCCCTTCTGGCTTTATTCTTCCATGGAGTCTCATTAGTGTTTAGTTTGTTCTTTCCTTTTAGCGGAATATATTCTTCCTGCACTCTGTTGAACACCATTTCAAATGTTTCCCATTGCTGTTCTACATCGTTGTTTGCTAATATTGTTGCCCATTTCCCCACCCCCCCAAGTTCTATTCTCAGCCCCTCAAAATCAGCTTTTCTCCAATCTATTAACCTGTTTTTTGTCATACTTCTGTCCTTCTCAATTATCATCTTAAAGCCTATTATATTATGGTCACTAATGCCGATATGTTCCCCTCCCTTTACTTCTCTTACCTGCTCTGGCTCATTCCCCATTACTAGAACAAAAGGGAAGGTCAGTGATAGGATAGAAAGCAGGAGAGATTAAGAGATATTCATGGCAAGAGGAAGTGGTAATGTGAGGTTAAGAAACGAAGGATGGCTCTCGATGAAGTGTGAATTGCGCTGGCAGAATGAAGGACAGCTGCCGGCTTCTGGGAGGGAAGAAAAAAAGGGCCAAACAAAAGTGTGGATAAGAAAAAAATATATATATATATATGTGATGTGTTCTTTCATCCCCTCCCCCTTTTCCCAGCCCTAAACTTGCTTTAAAATCTATTTAATTTCCTGATTTTTCCAGTTCTGAGGAAAGGTCTTCCACCTGAAACGTTAACTCTGTTTCTCTCTCCACAGATGCTGCCTCGCCTGCTGAGTTTTTCCAGCGTTTTCTGTTGTTATTTCGGATTTCCAGCATCCACAGCATTTTGCTATCGTTGGAGGGAAGCTACATGTGCTTTGCACCTTTGTGGCATGAAAAATTGCAAAATCGTGTGTAATTTACTTCTCTCCAACAATTCCGACTAGGATTTTCCGAGAGACGACCTTAAAGATTGTGCTCCACCTTAAATCGGAGGGCTCACACGCCTGCCAATCACTGACTATCACCCTGGCAACCCCTAGTTGCATTTTTTAAATGAAGCCCCTAGTTTTTCAAGCAGCCGCTATTTGCTCATCTCTCTTCCGGGGTACAGTATTAAAACCTGCAAAAATATATGCACAAACCGTCGACCCGTCTTATTAATACATCCACCTCAATATTAAGGTAGTGATAAATTTAGCTGCACGTTTGTAAACCGGAAATGTGCAAAATTAAATGAAACGCAGGTTTGTATTTTGTTTTGCAAAATGCTATTTTAATGGTGCTTATCCCACACTAAATAATGAACGCTTTTTTTGGGTGGGTGGGAATCTGTCGGATTAACCAAATTTATAAATGTTCACAATTTGCAATAAAGTTTGAGTAAATAACGTGCTGCTTTGTATGTATACTTGACTTGTGCCCTCCCTTATTCGATTCAATTACAGATAAAGAAATGCTAAAACAAATAATGTACAGGGATCCGAACTACTTCAATAAGAGCTAGAAATTGCAACATTTCTGAGGGATTATTTCAGTCGGCGGACAGTTATTGGCGATTTCATTCAAAGAGAGTTTTTATTGGATCGAAACTCGGTGTGGTTACAATCTGCCCTGCACATAGTGTGCAATCATCTCAATGACGTCCTATAACTCGATCAGCATTATTCCGGCACCGCCCTATCAGCAAGTCACGTCTCACAATATCTGCATATTCTCATGGGGGATGGGAAACTCATTCTTTAAAGGGATCATTGGACCTTTAAATGGAACATGAAGCTTGCACCAGTTGGCATCAAAGCCAACTGCATTTTTCCGATTTCATCCATTCTCAGCGTTTCCTTCCCCCCTCTTTTCCTGAACAGGTCGACTCAAATCCCAACTCTCACTGGGGTACGGGTTCCACAGACACTGACTCTCACTGGGGTACGGGTTCCACAGACACTGACTCTCACTGGGGTACGGGTTCCACACACACTGACTCTCACTGGGGTACGGGTTCCACAGACACGGACTCTCACTGGGGTACGGGTTCCCCAGACACTGACTCTCACTGGGCAACTGGTTCCACACACACTGACTCTCACTGGGGTACGGGTTCCACACACACTGACTCTCACTGGGGTACGGGTTCCCCAGACACTGACTCTCACTGGGGTACGGGTTCCACACACACTGACTCTCACTGGGGTACGGGTTCCACACACACTGACTCTCACTGTGGTACGGGTACAACAGACACTGACTCTCACTGGGGTACGGGTTCCACACACACTGACTCTCACTGGGGTACGGGTTCCACACGCACTGACTCTCACTGGGTACGGGTTCCACACACACTGACTCTCACTGGGCTACTGGTTCCACACACACTGACTCTCACTGGGGTACGGGTTCCACACACACTGACTCTCACTGGGGTACGGGTTCCCCAGACACTGACTCTCACTGGGGTACGGGTTCCACACACACTGACTCTCACTGGGGTACGGGTTCCACACACACTGACTCTCACTGTGGTACGGGTACAACAGACACTGACTCTCACTGGGGTACGGGTTCCACACGCACTGACTCTCACTGTGGTACGGGTACAACAGACACTGACTCTCACTGGGGTACGGGTTCCACACACACTGACTCTCACTGGGTTACGGGTTCCACACACACTGACTCTTACTGGGGTACGGGTTCCACACGCACTGACTCTCACTGGGTACGGGTTCCACACACACTGACTCTCACTGGGCTACTGGTTCCACACACACTGACTCTCACTGGGGTACGGGTTCCACACACACTGACTCTCACTGGGGTACGGGTTCCCCAGACACTGACTCTCACTGGGGTACGGGTTCCACACACACTGACTCTCACTGGGGTACGGGTTCCACACACACTGACTCTCACTGTGGTACGGGTACAACAGACACTGACTCTCACTGGGGTACGGGTTCCACACGCACTGACTCTCACTGGGGTACGGGTTCCACACACACTGACTCTCACTGTGGTACGGGTACAACAGACACTGACTCTCACTGGGGTACGGGTTCCACACGCACTGACTCTCACTGGGGTACGGGTTCCACAGACACTGACTCTCACTGGGGTACGGGTTCCACAGACACTGACACTCACTGGGGTATGGGTTCCACAGGCACTGACTCTCACTGGGGTACAGGTTCCACAGGCACTGACTCTCACTGGGGTATGGGTTCCACACGCACTGACTCTCACTGGGGTACGGGTTCCACAGACACTGACACTCACTGGGGTATGGGTTCCACAGGCACTGACTCTCACTGGGGTATGGGTTCCACAGGCACTGACTCTCACTGGGGTACGGGTTCCACAGGCACTGACTCTCACTGGGGTACGGGTTCCACAGGCACTGACTCTCACTGGGGTATGGGTTCCACAGGCACTGACTCTCACTGGGGTACGGGTTCCACAGACACTGACACTCACTGGGGTACGGGTTCCACAGACACTGACACTCACTGGGGTATGGGTTCCACAGGCACTGACTCTCACTGGGGTATGGGTTCCACAGGCACTGACTCTCACTGGGGTACGGGTTCCACAGGCACTGACTCTCACTGGGGTATGGGTTCCACACGCACTGACTCTCACTGGGGTATGGGTTCCACACGCACTGACTCTCACTGGGGTACGGGTTCCACAGACACTGACACTCACTGGGGTATGGGTTCCACAGGCACTGACTCTCACTGGGGTATGGGTTCCACAGGCACTGACTCTCACTGGGGTACGGGTTCCACAGGCACTGACTCTCACTGGGGTACGGGTTCCACAGGCACTGACTCTCACTGGGGTATGGGTTCCACAGGCACTGACTCTCACTGGGGTACGGGTTCCACAGACACTGACACTCACTGGGGTATGGGTTCCACAGGCACTGAGTCTCACTGGGGTACGGGTTCCACAGGCACTGACTCTCACTGGGGTACGGGTTCCACAGGCACTGACTCTCACTGGGGTACGGGTTCACGGGCACTGCCCACCCACTGATCTCTCACCCAATGACCCATTATTGCACTAGTTTAGACAGGGAGTGTCATCAGGTTAATGTCGAGGTGGAGAGCACGCCTCCTATCACCCAAAATCTATACATGCACACATCCATTCGGGGGCTGGGGGTGTGAGGGTCACTGGATAGTGATCAGGAGCAGGAACCCTGGCTAATTTCATCATCAGCATCATCATCAACAACAACTTGTATTTATCGAACACTTTTAACGTAGTAAAACATCCCAAGGTGCTTCACAGGAGCATCATCAGAAAAAAATCAGGGTTAATCTGCAGCAGCCACTCAGCAGCTTTACATCACACAGCCCGGCGAATCTCTTATCCACCTCATACAGCCGCAGCTCCCAGCTCAGGGAACGCACGCACTGCCTGCCCAGCACCTCGCACATCACGTACACACACACACACACTCACACACACACACCATCTCCCCCCCCCCCCCACGCGCACATCACGTACACACACACACACCATCTCCCCCCCGCGTGCATCACGTACAACAACAACTTGCCTTTATATAGCGTCTTTAATGTAGTAAAACGTCCCAAGACGCTTCACAGGAGCGATTATCAAACAAAATTTGACACCGAGCCACATAAGGAGATATTAGGACAGGAGACCAAAAGCTTGGTCAAAGAGGTAGGTTTTAAGGAGCGTCTTAAAGGAGGAGAGAGAGGTGGAGAGGTTTAGGGAGGGAATTCTAGAGCTTAGGGCCCAGGCTGAAGGCACGGCCGCCATTGGTGGAGCGATGGAAATCGGGGATGCTCAAGAGGCCAGAACTGGAGGAGCACGGAGATCTCGGAGGGTTGTGGGGCTGGAGGAGGCCTCCAAGGCAAGTAGGCGGTCTTGGTGATGGCGCGGTTATGTGGTCGGAAGCTCATTTCAGGGTCAAATACAACACCAAGGTTGCGAATAGTCTGGTTCAGCCTCAGATAGTGGCCAGGGAGGGGGATGGTGTCGGTGGCCAGGGAATGGAGTTTGTGGCGGGGACCGAATGGCAACGGTTTGGTCTTCCCAATATTTAGTTGGAGGAAATTTCTGCTCATCGGACAAGCAGTCTGACAATTGAGAGACAGTCTCCAGCCTTGTGTGGACCCGAGCTCTCCGCCCACCCATGTATGGGGCTTGAGCTGCCAGTCTGTAGGGACCCTTGGGGGGGGGAGGGGGGGTAACACCAGTGGAATGGCAGCTGCACTTAATGTCTGCCCTGCTGTCCCTGCGTGTGTGAACTCAAGGGGCTTTGCCCTCACAGTGCAAACAGGGTTTGCTCCCTGACAGTGCCACGTTCCACCTGAAGCCATTGCGACATATTAAAGAGGGAGGGGCAAGCGAACGACCTTCACGTGGTTGCCAAATTCCAGGGTCATGGTATCAACCTCTGGACCCTATCTGCGTGAAAAATAGGCTTTTTTTTAAAAAAAAAGAAAGTCTAGAAGCAACAATAAATGGCGTTGAAAACAAATTACTTTATCGCGCCACGTGTCCGTGACATCATCGTGTCGGTTGTGACTTCGACCACTCTCCCTCAATTGACCAAAATTAAATTGATTCGCCCAACTCTCTTTGCATGAAGACAAAGACCCTGTCCGTGTTTCAGATGAGACGTTACGACAGTCACGTCAACTTTTGACATGATACAGCAGTGCTGAGGGAGTGCCGCACTGCCAGAGGTGCCGACTTTCAGATAAGACGTTAAAACGGAAACCCCGTCTGCCCTCTCAGGTGGACGTAAAAGAGCCCACAGCCACCATTCCGAAGAAGAGCAGCGGGGGGGCGGGGTGGTGGGGTGGGTGTGGAGTTCTCCCCGGTTAATATTTATCCCTCAATCAACATCACTAAAAAAAAAACACCAGATTATCTGGTCATTCCTATCGCTATTTGTGGGATCTTGCTGTGTGTAATTTGGCTGCCGCGTTTCAACAGTGACTGCACTTCAAAAAAAGTACTTTATTGGCTGTAAAGCGCCTTGGGATGCCCTGAGCAACGCTCCCCGTGAGCTGCACTTTGTTCTGCGCGGCCTGTTCCTTTTAATGCGCGGTCCCTTTAAATTTCCGCGCATGCGGGGTACTTACAGTGGAGAAGCCGGTGAGCGGCCTGCGCGGGATCTTTCTCATCACTGCGCGGCCGCTTAGAGGGAGCGTTGGTCCTCAGGTCGTGAAAGGCGCCACATAAATGCAAATTCTATCTTTAACGCCTGCTTGACCCCCAAAGCTAACCCAACCTTGGCGCGTGGGGAGAGATTGAGTGAACTGCAGCGTGATCCAACTGATCTATGCCAGAAATGTCACTGCGGTGGATGTAAATTTACCACGAAAATCCCAGTATAAGGCGGACAGTGATGCCGAGTTCTCACGAGCCGGCCTTATGATCAAGATGCTGTGAATGAGCCTCTTTTTGTGTTCAAAAGTTTCCAGCGTATCTCCCAAGTCCTACCCAGCAGACGGCACTGGAGAGCAAGCAGGAGCTCCGGCCGACTCCCCTCCCTCGCCCCAGGCAGTCAGTGAAAGATAAACAGGCAGGCACAGAGTGCAGCCAGAAGCCTCCCGCGCTCGTAGTCCGAGACCCAGCAGGAATGCATCATTTCTGCATTCCGTGTAACCCATTCCAGAAGTGGCCCGATGTCGAGGGAGCAGGAGGAGGGAGGTGAACCCAGGGGTGGCCAACCCTCCAGGATTGGCCCAGGAGTCTCCAGGATTTAAAGCTTAATCTCCAGGATACTGCCGCGGGTAACTCCGGGAGGAAAATCATAGGAGACATTACAAAAAAAAAAGTGGTTTTCACCCCCACCCCCACCCCCATTTATTCTGTATTGGAGATGGGAGAAAAGGCTGTTTGATTGACAGTCAAGAATCAACCAATCGGGTAACGAAGAGTCTGTTCGCTTTCCGATTGGCCGTGGGGAAGACCGTGCGCCGCACTGGGCGACCAATGGCGGGAGCGCGGGGGCAGTTGGATGTGGGAGGTCATGTGATGAAACCTCCAGGAATACATCACATCAGAGTTGGTGACGCGTGTTAAAAATCAGAGCACGTAGATTTGACCAGCGACTGTTGTAATGTAAGAAACGCGGCAGCGAATTGCGCACAGCAGGATCCCACAAACAACAATGTGATAATGACCGGATTATCTGTTTCCTTATGATGTTGGTTGAGGGATAAATATTGGCTCCAGGACACCGGGGAGAACTCCCCCCCTGCTCTTCTTCATAATAGTGGCCGTGGGATCTTTTACGTCCAACTGAGAGGGCAGACGGGGCCTCGGTTTAACGTTTCATCCGAAAGACGGCACCTCCGACAGTGCAGCACTCCCTCAGCACTGCACTGGGAGTGTCAGCCTAGATTTTGTCCTGAAGTCTCTGGAGTGGGACTTGAACCCACAACCTACTGACTTAGGAGGCGAGAGAGAGAGAGAGAGAGAGCGACCCACTGAGCCACAGCCGACAGTGGACATCCTTCTTGATCAGGAGTTCTGTCCTACTGAAAAGCAAGGGGTCTGAGGTGAAGGATTTCTATGCCGAGTGCAGATACTTGCTGTGAACAACAACAACAACTTGCATTTACATCGCGCCTTTAACATAGTAAAACGGACTGCAGCGGTTCAAGAAGGCGGCTCACCACCACCGCATTCTCAAGGGGCAACTGGGGATGGGCAATAAATGCCGGCCGTACCAGCGACGCCCACAGCCCGAGAATAAATTTTTAAAAAAGGTTTCGGGCAAGTTCTGGAGGGTGGGGGAGAAAGACCGTGCCCTCATTTGAGAGTGGAGGGAGGGGGGCAAGCGTTAAGGCAAAGTCAAAGGAGCAGTGTGTAAGCCCCAAGACATATGGTTGGAGAGAGATTACTCCGATGGGTGGGGCACAGGAAGCTCTGTAAGAGAGGACAAGGAGCTTGAAAACGATAGGCTGGGGGACAGGAAGCACCTGTAAGGACAGGGGGTAATGTGAGGCAACAACAACAACTTGCATTTATATAGCGCCTTTAACACCGTAAAACGTCCCATTGCGCTTCACAGGAGCGATTATCAGGCAAAATTTGACACCGAGCCACATAAGGAGATATTAGGGACAGGTGACCAAAAGCTTGGTCAAAGAGGTCGGTTTTAAGGAGCGTCTTAAAGGAGGAGAGAGAGGCGGAGAGGTTTAGGGAGGGAATTCCAGAGTTTAGGGTTCAGGCAGCTGGAGGCACGGCCGCCAATGGTGGAGCGATTATAATCGGAGATGCTCAAGAGGCCAGAATTGGAGGAGCGCAGAGATCTCGGAGAGTTGTGGTGGAGGTTCCAGAGATAGGGAGGGGGGGGGAGGCCATGGAGGGATTTGAAAACAAGGATGAGAATTTTAAAATCGCGGTGTTGCCGGACCGGGAGACAATGTCGGTCATTGAGCAGAGCGGTGAAGGGCAATGTTCCCGCTAAACTGCGTGGCCACGCGGCGGTCTGCAGGTCCCGCACAGCCGTCTCACCGGCTTTTAAATTGAAAAACCGCGCATGCGTGGAAATTGGAATGGGCCGCGCAGCCCATTAAAGGGGCCGCGCACCCAAAAAAAATTAAAGGGTACATTGGTGATGGGCACACGGGATTTGGTGCAAGTTCGGACACGGGCAGCAGAGTTTTGGATTGAACAGGTTTAGTCTTAATGTCGCAGCATGAAGGATACATTTTTTAAAAAAAGGACAGTCATAATATCTTCATCCTTTCTCTATCTCATTATTTGTTAAGGGATTATAGCAGGGAACCCCTGCACCAGAGTGGAAAGTGTGCGAGTGTTTGAGTGCACGTGTATAATGGTGTGCACACATTAAGGTGTGTGCAAGTGTGTGTTTGTAACAGAGAGTGTGGATGTGGCAGTGCGAGTGATTCCAAGTGTTGTGTGCACACATGAATATTGAAATTGTGTGTGTGTGTTTGTGCGTGCAGGCAAGTGTGTGCACATGTGGAAATGGAGCTGGTGGCTGAGTTTGGGTGTGGGTGTGTGTGTGCGCGTGCGCACATCTGAGTGTTTTTGAGCTGTCAATACAGGAAATGCCAGGAGTAAGATTTAGCATCAATATGAGTGTGAGACAGATTACAGACTCTTTAAAAAATAAACCCAGTTTGGTCTGTTAAAGAGCAATTTATCAAAATAGGTAACAATTTTAAAGTTAAAGAAGTGAAACTTGGGGTGTGTGTGTGTCATTGTGCGTGTGTCAGTGTGTGTGTGTCAGTGTGCGTGTGTCAGTGTGTGTGTGTCAGTGTCAGTGTGCGTGTGTGTGTGTCAGTGTGTGTGTGTGTCATTGTGCGTGTGTGTGTGTGTCAGTGTGCATGTGTCAGTGTGCGTGTGTGTGTGTGTGTCAGTGTGCGTGTGTCAGTGTGTGTGTGTCAGTGTGCGTGTGTGTGTGTCAGTGCGTGTGCGTGTCAGTGTGTCAGTGTGTGTGTGTGTCAGTGTGCCTGTGTGTGTCAGTGTGAGGGGGTGTGTATATCAGTGTGCGTGTGTGTGTCAGTGTGCGTGTGTCAGTGTGTGTGTGTCAGTGTCAGTGTGCGTGTGTGTGTGTCAGTGTGCGTGTGTCAGTGTGCGTGTGTGTGTGTCAGTGTGCGTGTGTGTGTGTCAGTGTGTGTGTGTGTCAGTGTGCCTGTGTGTGTCAGTGTGCGTGTGTGTGTCAGTGTGAGGGGGTGTGTGTATGTGAGGGGGTGTGTGTATGTGAGGGGGGTGTGTGTATGTGAGGGGGTGTGTGTATGTGAGGGGGTGTGTGTATGTGAGGGGGGGGTGTGTGTGTGTGTATTGGAGAGACTCGCCTGCCTTATCAGGGTTGTTTATTAAACATCACAGGCAGTTCAAGGAGACTCCCAATAGTTTCTCTGCTGTCTGTGTTTAACTCAAGTCTGCATTCCAGCCAAATTACACAAATGACACACAGTAGGATCCCATTGCTAGATTTTAGGACAGATCTCCCCTGCTCCCCTCCCCTGTCTATATTAACATTCAACGAATGGGGTGCACAACTGTCACACACACACTCACGCACACACAATGCATACTCAGACTCAAAATGCACACTCAATGCACTCACACTCAATCTCAAATCACACACTCAATGCACACTCACACACACTCTCAAATCACACACACTCAATGCACACTCACTCAATGCACACTCACACTCAATCTCAAATCACACACACACACTGACTCAATGCACACACACTCAATCTCAAATCACACACACACACTGACTCAATGCACACACACACACTCTCAAATCACACACACACTCAATGCACACACACACACTCTCAAATCACACACTCAATGCACACACACACACTCTCAAATCACACACTCAATGCACACACACACACTCTCAAATCACACACTCAATGCACACTCACTCAATGCACAATGCACACTGCACACTCACTCAATGCACAATGCACACTCACTCAATGCTCTCTCTCTCTCTCCCTTTCACACACGCACTATAGTGTGTAAGTCGCTGGCGGACTGACCTCGGATCGCCTGCTGCCTCTTCTTGAAGTAGGTTTGGTAGGAGCTGTAATCGGAATAGACCGTGTTCATCCCGACGCTCCTGCTCTCCAGCCAGTGGACCGCAGCCATACCTTTGGCGCAGATCGCCAGCGACCGGACTCGAACGGCGGCCCGGAGGTCGAGGACCACTCGGCCGGACACAAACTGGCCTCGGCTGTAGACCGAATCCTCCGCTCTGTCCGGCACCAGCGCGAAGCCTCGGATCTTGCCCACCTTCATCTTTTTCTTTCCTGGTTGCTGCCCAGCGGCGCCTGTTGCAGCTCTTTGCTTGTTAATCTGGTCATTTATCTCATTGCTGTTTGTGGGATCTTGCTGTGCGCAGATTTGCCTGCTGCCTTGCAAATTTGACTGGACAGCAAAAGTGCTTCGATAGGACGTCCGGAAAGGCGATTATATAAATGCAAATTCTCTCTCTCACTCTCTTCTGGTTGAAACCTCCTCCCTAACTCCTCTCCTTCCCCTAAAGGCTTTTCAGAGCTAGTTTATGCCGAAGAAGATGTATGAAACTGACAAGATCAGAAACATTTACCCAATGGCCAAAGAGGAGGCGGAGTCTGTGCCTCCGCCAATTGGGGAGAGACTTTTTGCAACAGAAAAAATCTCTTAAAGCCATGTCCCTCCTCCTGCCTGAACTCAATGTACTGGGTGTTGCCAAAAAAGAAAGACTTGCATTTTTATTAGTGCCTCACAGCATCAGCTGTGTCTCGCCTCTGAGTCTGAGGGTTGTGGGTTCGAGTCCGCACTCCAGAGACCTGAGCACAAAAATCCAGGCTGACACTTCCCAGTGCAGTGCTGAGGGAGCGCCGCGCTGTCGGAGGTGCCGTCTTTCGGATATGACGTTAAACCGAGGTCTCATCTGCCCCTCTCAGGTGGACGTAAAAGATCCCACGGTCACTATTTGGAAGAAGAGCAGGGGGAGTTCTCCCCGGTGTCCTGGGGCCAATATTTATCCCTCAACCAACATCACTAAAAACAGATTCGATAGCAAAATTGGCCCTCATTCTGCCAGCGCATTTCACACTTCATCTAGCCTCAACCTGTCACATTACCACCTCCTCTTGCCTTGAATATCTCTTAATGTCTCTTAATCTCTCCTGCTTTCTATCCCACCACTGACCTTCCCTTTTGTTCTTTCATCCCCTCCCCCTTTTCCCAGCATTATACTTGCTTTAAATCTATTTCATTTCCTGCTTTTTTCCAGTTCTGACGAAAGGTCTTCGACCTGAAACGTTAACTCTGTTTCTCTCTCCACGGATGCTGCCTGGCCTGCTGAGTTTTTCCAGCGTTTTCTGTTGTTATTACTAAAAACAGATTATCCGGTCATTATCACATTGCTGTTTGTGGGAGCTTGCTGTGCGCAAATTGGCTGCCGCGTTTCCTACATTACAACAGGGACTACACTTCAAAAAGTGCTTCATTGGCTGTAAAGTGCTTTGGGACGTCCGGTGGTCGTGAAAGGCGCTATAGAAATACAAGTCTTTCATGACCACCGGATGTCCCAAAGCGCTTTACAGCCAATGAAGTACTTTTTTTTTGAAGTGTAGTCACAGTTGTAATGTAGGAAACGCAGCAGCCAATTTGCGCACAGCAAGATCCCACAGACAGCAATGTGATAATGACCAGATAATCTGTTTTTTAGTGAAGCTGGTTGAGGGATAAATACTGACCCCAGGGCACCGAGGAGAACTCCCCTGCTCTTCTTCCAAATAGTGGCTGTGGGATCTTTTACATCCACATGAGAGTTGATCTCATTGAAATAGATAAGATTCTGAGGGGGATTGACAGGGTAGATGCTGAGAGGCTGTTTCCCCCTGGCTGGAGAGTCTAGAAATAGGGGTCATAGTCTCAGGTTAAGGGGTCGGCCATTTAAGACTGAAATGAGGAGGAATTTCTTCACTCAGAGGGTGGTGAATCTTTGGAATTCTCTTCCCAGAGGGCTGTGGATGCTCAGTCGTTGAGTATATTCAAGGCTGAGATAGATTGATTTTTGGACTCTAGGGGAATCAGGGGATATGGGGATCGGGCGGGAAAGTGGAGTTGAGGTGGAAGATCAGCCAAGATCTTATTGAATGGTGGGGCAGGCTCGAGGGGCCGAATGGCCGACTCCCGCTCCTAATTCTTATGTTCTTATCCAATCAGGTAATGAAGAGACTGTTTGCTTTCTGATTGGCCATGGGGAAGGCGGGGTGCCACGAGGATGGCCAGGTTGGGTGACCAATGGCGGGAGAGTGGGGGCTGGGCGGTTAGAGGAAAGAGATCATGTGATGACACCTCTAGGAATACGTCCGACCAGAGTTGGCAACGCCCAGGCTGCCCAGGTCAGAGGCGGGGGGTGGGGTCTTAAGTTAGGCCCTCAGGGTGTGCAGAGTTAGCTGCTCTCAGCCGGTGTGATGCCACCACGGCCTCTAAGCTCAGGGTTCCTGCTCTCCATTGCTCTGCAATGACTTCCAGCTGGTTTGTAGTCAACACTGGGCAAGAACAACAGGTGCAGGTTCAGTGTGTGATGCTCCCCATAGCCGAATATCCGGCTGATACGCACTGTCTGGGCTCAGACAGGCAGAGCAACCACTCGGGTGAGGTAGCAGAAGGTGACCGGTGCCAAGGAATGTGTAACCCTGCCAGAGTCGGGGTGGGGGGGGGAATAAGGTGGAAACTGACTGCAAGTATAAGATGGCCGACGTATTGGGGGACCCTAAGGGCGGCGGCAGAAACTGGGGCGCACGCCCCATAAGACATAAGAACATAAGACGTAGGAGCAGGAGTCGGTCATTTGGCCCCTCGGGCCTGCTCCGCCATTCAATAAGATCATGGCTGATCTGATCTTGGCGTCAACTCCACTTCCCTGCCCGCTCCCCATAACCCTTGACACCTTTACTTTTCAAAAATCTGTCTATCTCCACCTTGAATATATTCAATGACCCAGCCTCCACAGCTCTCTGGGGAAGAGAATTCCAAAGGTTCACGACCCTCTGAGAGAAGAAATTCCTCCTCATTTCCGATTTAAAAGGGTTCCCCTTTATTCTGAAATTTTGCCCCCCTAGTTCTAGATTCCCCCATGAGGGGAAACAGCATGACATCATGACAGCATGCACTTGTAAAATGCTTTTACTGCAGAGAAACATCCCAAAGGTCCTTCACAGTGTGAGGTCGGACCTAAGCAGGGATTGGGTGGAGAGTTCGAGGAGGCTTTTCACAGAATCGCACAGCACAGGAGGAGGCCATTCGGCCCATCGCGCCCGTGCCGGCTCTCTGAAGGAGTTCTCCAATGAGTCCCACTCCCCCCACCCCCCGCTCTTTCTCTACAAGTTGCGGGAGGGGTAGCAAGTGGGGGTTGGGGGGAGAGGCTGAGGGAGAAAGTTCCAGAGTGTGACGGCAGAGGGCACAGGTTGGAGTCCGGGCTGGCGGAGAGTTCAGGGGTCGGGTGCACTGGGATCTGAAAGCAATGCTCCGGGGAACAGAGATCCCGGTTGGAGGTTGAACGGCAACGAGGGTGTTTCTCAGTGCCCCTTGCTCCTCCTTCTCAGCCAATTAAAGGGGGTGATTTTGCCAGCCCTGGGGAGGCGGGTATGGAGGCGGGACTGCCGGGAAAATGGCAGAAACTGGGAGCGGGTACCGAACCCGCCCCCAACCCGCCTCCGTGCCATCTTCCCAGGAGGCGGGTCCCCGACTCGCGCTGGGAGCCGCCTCCCCGAGGCGGGAAGGGGATTACAGCCACTTAACTGCCTGTTAACAGGTAGTTAAGAGGTAGTTAAGAGGATTATCCCCATTTTCCAACAGAGGCGCGGGCTTCCCGACGTCGGGAAACCCCGCCAGGGTCAGCGAGGCGAGCAGTGGGTCTGCGGGGGTGAGAGGGGTCCAAAAGTGCGCTGTGGAGGTGAGCGATGGGTGCAAGTGTGGAGAGGTAAGTATGAGAGGTGAGTGAAAAGTCTTAGAAAAAGTTTCCTTACCTTTGTTTCTTCCTGCAGGCTTTAATCATTGGGGATCCGGAAGAACTCCGGCATCTCCACGGCAGAGATGACAGAATGGCTGCTGCATTCTCCGGTGCAACAGCCATCTGCTTTCTGCTCAGGAAATAGGTTTGGTGAGTCTTGAATTCAAGGACTCATCAAACAACAGAGAATGTCAACGTTTGACAGATTCACAGAGCTGTCAAACGATGACAATTCATCTGTCAAAAATTTTTGACAGATGAAACGTCATACGCTGACGTTCTCTGTCACCGGCTTTCCCTTAATTGGCCTGCTGAGCCCGCTGGGCGGGCTTAACAAGGTCAATCAAGGGAAAATAGCGTGGGTTGGCCAGAAGTTGATGGAGGCGGGACTGAAACCCGACAAGTGGGAGTCCCGCCTCCAGAACATCCCCATTGGCAAAATCACCCCCAAAGGTGCAGCGCTGTGTAACATGACCAGAAACCGCGCGGCGTAACCTTCCGCCGACACACGGTGCCCTCGACCTCAGTACAGTTCGTATGTGTGAAAGAATGTTTGTGTGTTTTATGTTCATCAAGTGATGCGAGGTGGGATCAGAGCCCTTGGCAGAGGTGGCCTGCTGTGTTTTCTCTCTAGCACTGCACCAAGCTCGATTCCTGTCCGAATATCGATTCTTGTAAGAAGAAAAAGGAAGAACTTGCATTTCTATAGCGCCATTCACATCCTCAGTACATTTTGCAGTGGAGTCACTGTTGTAATGTAGGAAACAGGGCAGCCAATTTGTGCACAGCAAGCTCCCACAAACAGCAATGTGATAATGACCAGATAATCTGTTTTTTGTGATGCTGATTGAGGGATAAATATTGGCCCCAGGACACCGGGGAGAACTCCCCTGCTCTTCTTCGAAATAGTGACCTTAGGATGTTTTACGTCCACCTGAGAGGGGCAGACGGGACCTCGGTTTAATGTCTCATCCAAAAGACGGCACCTCCGACCGTGCAGCACTCCCTCAGCACTGCACTGGAGTGTTAACGTAGATTTCTGTGCTCAAGTCTCTGGAGTGGGACTTGAACCCACGACCTTCTGACTCAGAGGCGAGGGTGCTACCCACTGAGCCACGGCTGGTGCGGGAACATCGATTGCACTCATTCACCAGGCCAAGTTTGGAAAGCAGATTCAAATTTTTGTTAAAAGAGATAAAAGGAGAAAGAAAAGAAGCTAAATTTGATTTTCATCCTGCTCTTGTCTCTTGAGTTTTCTCCCCTCCTCTGCTAACTCTTGCTGGGGGATTGGGTGCTCCACAGCTCTTCAGATCTGCAGCCGTGTGAGATATTTGACCATGAGGAGCACCACCACAGCCAAGTCCAATCCAACCTTCGCTCGACATCGACACCCACCCACTTCCATCGCTCCACCATTGACGGCCGTGTCTTCAGCTGCTTGGGCCCTAAGCTCTGGAATTCCCTCCCTAAACCTCTCCGCATCTCTCTGCTCCTTGAAGACGGCTCCTTAAAACCGACCTCTTTGACCAAACCACCTGTCCTAATATCTCTTGATGTGGCTCGATGTCAAATTTTGTTTGCTAACGCTCCTGTGAAGCACCTTGGGACGTTTTACTACGTTAACAACGCTATATAAATGCAAGTTGTTGTTGTTGTTGTACGTGATGTGCGCGGGGGGGAGATGGTGTGAGTGTGTACGTGATGTGCGCGGGGGGGAGATGGTGTGAGTGTGTCCGTGATGTGCGCGGGGGGGGAGATGGTGTGAGTGTGTCCGTGATGTGCGCGGGGGGGAGATGGTGTGAGTGTGTCCGTGATGTGCGCGGGGGGGAGATGGTGTGAGTGTGTGTGTGTACGTGATGTGCGAGGTGCTGGGCAGGCAGTGCGTGCGTTCCCTGAGCTGGGAGCTGCGGCTGTATGAGGTGGATAAGAGATTCGCCGGGCTGTGTGATGTAAAGCTGCTGAGTGGCTGCTGCAGATTAACCCTGGATTAGGGAATCCCCAGAGCCAGAGAAACACTGAGGAGAGTGTGTCCCATAGACAGTACACTGCACCCCCACACGGCCCTCTCTGCACCCCACACATGCAGACACACTCACACACACTCACACTCACTCAAACACACACACACTCACACTCACTCACACACTCACACTCACTCAAACACACACACACTCACACACTCTCACACTCACTCAAACACACACACACTCACACACTCTCACACACTCACACTCACTCAAACACACACACACTCACACTCACTCACACACTCACACTCACTCAAACACACACACACTCACACACTCTCACACTCACTCAAACACACACTCACTCACACACTCTCACACTCACACACACTCACACTCAATCAAACACACTCACACACACACACTCACTCAAACACACACACACTCACACACACTCACTCAAACACACACACTCACACTCACTCACTCACACTCACACACACTCACACTCACTCACACACTCACACACTCACACACTCACTCACACTTAATAATGTCTCAAGCTCGGCTGTGGGGGGACTGTAGCCCCAGTGGGGATTCGGGGGGCTGCAGGAGGTGAACCCTCCTTTCCTGCCTTGGATCGGTGACTCTCACATCGCGTAGTTTGTCAAAACCGCTTTCACTTGGGTGCAAACAGCTGGTGACTCGGTCTTCAGACACCCACCATCCCCCCTCCCCCTCCCCCCGCCCCCTCCACTCCCCCTCCCCATTCCCCCTCCCCTCCCCCTCCCCCCGCCCTCCCCATTCCCCCTCCCCCCGTCCTCCCCATTCCCCCTCCCACTCCCCATTACCCCTCCCCCCGGCCTCCCCATTCCCCCTCCCCCTCCCCATTACCCCGCCCCCCCGCCCTCCCCATTCCCCATTCCGTCTCCCCCTGCCCTCCCCATTCCCCCTCCCCCCCGCCCTCCCCATCCCCCCTCCCCCTCCCCATTCCCCCTCCCCCCGCCCTCCCCATCCCCCCTCCCCATTCCCCCTCCCCCCATTACCCCGCCCCCCCATTCCCCCTCCCCCCGCCCTCCCCCTCCCCATTCCCCCTCCCCCCCCCATTCCCCCTCCCCCCCATTCCCCCTCGCTGCTATAGTCACCAACTCTGGTCGGGCATATTCCAGGCGGTTTCACCACAGGATCTCCCACCTCCCACCGCCCCACCCCCTTCCCCCAGTTAAACTGCCTTCCTCTCCTCTCTCCACTATTTTTATGACTAATAAATGAAAGTGCTCAAAAAAAATGGGTAAAACACACTGGGGTAGAAATCCGACTTGTCCGGGGACGCAAACCGACGTTACCGCATCTGTCGCCCGTTATACTCCCGCCCGATATTCCGCTTTATTGAAGTCATTGAAACTAACTCTTGGGCAGGACGTGTAACGGGCGCCAGATGTGACACCACCGTGTTTTTGCGTCCCCGCCCAAGTCGATTTTCACCCCCACAATTTTTTTTTAATGACCCGGTGATTTTACTCCCCGGGTGTTGCTCCCAGCCAGTGTCCCGGAGATTAACCTCAACTCCCGGAGACTCCGGCCAGTCCTGGAGGGTTGGCGACTCTACTTGCTGCTGAGTGTGTGGAGTGTGGTGACGGAGCAATGATCTTGCGTCGGTCATGGTTGTCCTCATAGAATTGTAGAAATTTACGGCACAGAAGGAGGCCATTTGGCCCATCGTGTCCGTGCCGGCTGAAGAAGAGCGATCCAGCCTAATCCCACTTCCCAGCTCTTGGTCCGTAGCCCTGTAGGTTACGGCACTTCAAGTGCATATCCAAGTACTTTTTAAATGTGATGAGGGTTTCTGCCTCTACCACCCTTTCAGGCAGTGAGTTCCAGACCCCCCACCACCCTCTGGGTGAAAAAAGTTCTCCTCAACTCCCCTCTAATCCTTCTACCAATTACTTTAAATCTATGCCCCCTGCTTATTGATCTCTCTGCTCAGGGAAATAGGTCTTTCCTATCCCCTCTATCTCGGCCCCTCATAATCTTTACACACCTCAATTAAGTCTCCCCTCAGCCTCCTCTGTCCCAAAGAAAACAACCCCAGCCTCTCCTGCCGTGTGAAACCCTGGGGCTGAGAGGGAGCGGTCGGTCCTTGTGGTACCTTGTGCCCCCTGCTGGCTGCTTCCGTTAAAGCGGCAATAAATCCCCTTGAAAACCTGAGATTGCCAATCTCATCCAGACCAACCCCCTTCGGTCATCATTAGCACAATGGGTTAATCTCCACACGGGTTAATGTGCTCATGTAAGATTCTTTAGCAGGAGATTGTAATGGACTGTCACCAAAAACGCCTTTAATTTGTACCGTGGTCCCCACAGGATGGGAAATGGTTCAAAGCCCAGTAAAGTAAAGAGGGAGTGGGGAGGGGAGTGGGGCGGGTGAGCTGGGGACAGGGGAATGAGAGATGATTAAAGGAGTTGATCGGGTAGATAGAGAGAAACTATTTCCTCTGGTGGGGGGAGTCCAGAACGAGGGGGCATCACCTTAAAATTAGAGCCAGGCCGTTCAGGGGTGATGTCAGGAAGCACTTCTTCACACAAAGGGCAGTGGAAATCTGGAACTCTCTCCCCCCAAAAAGCTGTTGAGGCTGGGGGTCAATTGAAAATTTCAAAACTGAGATTGATCGATTTTTGTTGGGCAAGGGGATTAAGGGTTACGGAACCAAGGCGGGTAGATGGAGTTAAATTGAATGGTGGAACAGGCTCGAGGGGCTGAATGGCCTCCTCCTGTTCCAATGTTACTATGTTCTGGATGGGGAATGAGGAGGGGCGAGGGTGGGATGAGGATGAGGATGGGGTTGGGGAGGGGAGGGGAGAAGGAGGTAGAGGGTGGTATGGGGAATGAGGAGAGGAGCCGGTGGGATGGGGAATGGGGAGGGGAGAGCGCAGGATGGGGAATAAGGAGGGGAGTGGGTACGATGTCAGGTGGGGACAGTGTTGGGCCCAACTCTGATGCCTTCCATAGGTGAACAGCTGACTGTGTAGACTGAAACATGGAGAATGGACAAGGGTAATGGACTAGGGGCAGCGATGGAACTGGTAGCCCAGCGAGGGCCAGCACCCTCAGACAGGCGGACGGACGGACGGGGGCGGGGGTGGGAGGGCGAGACTGGGTGGAAATAAAATGAAAATAATGAAGCAGCGTTATTGTAGTTGAGACACTGAATGACGAGAGGTGTAAATGGTGATGTTTATAACTGCCTGTGGGTGGAGATGTCCCGTACAGACTGCGTAACAACACCAGCAACTTTCGGAGTCACTGATATCTCACTTATCTCGGTTAAATTGCCCTGTAATTGGATTTATCTCTGTAATAGATATTTATTCTCCACCAATGCCCGTGAGCAGGAGATAAATTCTCCATCTACATTACTTCAAAGTGTGTTGGTACTACAAAGGAAAGCTCCCTATTGCTGGACTGCAGCAGAGTGTGTGTGTGAGTGCGTTCGCTGAAACAGGGATGGTCTTAATTGTGAACCTCCTCCTCCCTTGGTTGAATAGTCTAGTTTCATGTGAGTCCAACATGGGCTAGGTGCTCAGATGGATTGTCACTGTGGTAAGCACTCTCTGGCCTCTGAGTCGTAGAAGGTTGTGGGTTCAAGTCCCACTCTAGAGACTTGAGCACAAAAATCTAGGCTGACACTCCTGGTGCAGTACTGAGGGAGTGCTGCACTGCCATAGGTGCCACCTTTCGGATGAGATGTTAAACCAAGGCCCCGTCTGCTCTCTCTTTTATCTTTTACATCCACCTGAGAGGGCAAACGGGGCCTTAGTTTAACGTCTCATCTGAAAGACAGCACCCCCTCAGTACTGCCCCTCCGACAGTGCAGAGCTCCCTCAGTACTGCCCCTCCGACAGTGCAGAGCTCCCTCAGTACTGCCCCTCCGACAGTGCAGAGCTTCCTCAGTGCTGCCCCTCCAACAGTGCAGCACTCCCTCAGTACTGCCCCTCCGACAGTGCAGCACTCCCTCAGTACTGCCCCTCCGACAGTGCAGAGCTCCCTCAGTACTGCCCCTCCGACAGTGCAGAGCTCCCTCAGTACTGCCCCTCCGACAGTGCAGAGCTTCCTCAGTGCTGCCCCTCCAACAGTGCAGCACTCCCTCAGTACTGCCCCTCCGACAGTGCAGCACTCCCTCAGTACTGCCCCTCCGACAGTGCAGAGCTCCCTCAGTACTGCCCCTCCGACAGTGCAGAGCTCCCTCAGTACTGCCCCTCCGACAGTGCAGAGCTCCCTCAGTGCTTCCCCTCCAACAGTGCAGCACTCCCTCAGTACTGCCCCTCCGACAGTGCAGCACTCCCTCAGTACTGCCCCTCCGACAGTGCAGCGCTCCCTCAGTACTGCCCCTCTGACAGTGCGGCGCTACCTCAGTACTGCCCCTCCGACAGTGCGGCACTCCCTCAGTACTGCCCCTCCGACAGTGCAGCACTCCCTCAGTACTGCCCCTCCGACAGTGCAGCACTCCCTCAGTAGATTTTTGTGCTCAAGTCTCTGGAGTGGGACTTGAACCCACAACCTTCTGACTCAGAGGCGAGGGTGCTACCCACTGAACCACTGTTGACACTGTAGTCACCCGACCGGGTAAGGACGGCAGGCTTCCTTCCCTAAAGGACATTAGTGAACCAGTTGGGTTTTTAATGACAATTTTCGGTTTTTACCAGTAGTTTTATTTCCAGATTTTTTTTAAAAACTCAACTCAAAGTCTCAAAACTGCCATGGTGGGATTTGAACTCACGTTCCCTGGATTGCTAATCCATTAGTACAACCACTCCACGACCGTATCCACCTATCGTTCTGTGCTCCAGTGTGAGTTGGTCGCTCCCCTGTTCAGCACTGCTCTTTTGGTAACAGTGGTTGAGGGGTTTTGTTGGCCAGAACACTGGGAGAGATCCTGCCAAGGGATCCGAACCATCAGAAAATCGGCCCCTCTGGCAGTGCAGCACTCCCTCGGTACTGCCCCTCCGGCAGTGCAGCACTCCCTCGGTACTGCCCCTCCGGCAGTGCAGCGCTCCCTCGGTACTGCCCCTCCGGCAGTGCAGCGCTCCCTCGGTACTGCCCCTCCGGCAGTGCAGCGCTCCCTCGGTACTGCCCCTCCGGCAGTGCAGCACTCCCTCGGTACTGCCCCTCCGGCAGTTCAGCGCTCCCTCGGTACTGCCCCTCCGGCAGTGCAGCACTCCCTCGGTACTGCCCCTCCGGCAGTGCAGCGCTCCCTCGGTACTGCCCCTCCGGCAGTGCAGCACTCCCTCGGTACTGCCCCTCCGGCAGTGCAGCGCTCCCTCGGTACTGCCCCTCCGGCAGTGCAGCACTCCCTCGGTACTGCCCCTCCGGCAGTGCAGCGCTCCCTCGGTACTGCCCCTCCGGCAGTGCAGCACTCCCTCGGTACTGCCCCTCCGGCAGTGCGGCGCTCCCTCGGTACTGCCCCTCCGGCAGTGCAGCACTCCCTCGGTACTGCCCCTCCGGCAGTGCGGCGCTCCCTCGGTACTGCCCCTCCGGCAGTGCAGCACTCCCTCGGTACTGCCCCTCCGGCAGTGCGGCGCTCCCTCGGTACTGCCCCTCCGGCAGTGCAGCGCTCCCTCGGTACTGCCCCTCCGGCAGTGCGGCGCTCCCTCGGTACTGCCCCTCCGGCAGTGCGGCGCTCCCTCGGTACTGCCCCTCCGGCAGTGCGGCGCTCCCTCGGTACTGCCCCTCCGACAGTGCGGCGCTCCCTCGGTACTGCCCCTCCGACAGTGCGGCGCTCCCTCGGTACTGCCCCTCCGACAGTGCGGCGCTCCCTCGGTACCGCCCCTCCGACAGTGCGGCGCTCCCTCGGTACTGCCCCTCCGGCAGTGCAGCACTCCCTCGGTACTGCCCTGTAGTCTCAGCCTGGGTTTTGTGCTCAAGTCACTGGAGTGGGGCACGAACCCACGACCTTCTGACTCAGAGGTGAGAGTGCCGTTGATAAAAATTAATAATACATCTAACTGATAGCACACACGTGATGATACTACTAATTATAGTAAATATACAGTTAACGGCAGTCTCCTTTGATACCGTGGGTTCAGGTTGAAATCAAAATCATAACTTGAAAGATTAGTGGGTTAGAATCATAGAATTACCAAAGAATTATTTAGGTTCACTAGACTGATTCCTGGGATGCGGAGATTGTCGACTGAGGAGAGACTGAGTAGATTGGGCCTATATTCCCTAGAGTTTAGAAGAATGAGAGGTGATCTCATTGAAACATGAGATGGATTGACAGGGTAGATGCTGAGAGGTTGTTTCCCTTGGCTGGAGAGTCTAGAACCAGGGATCATAGTCTCAGAATAAGGGGTCGGCCATTTAGGACTGAGATGAGGAGAAATTTCTTCACTCAGAGGGTGGTGAATCGTTGGAATTCTCTGCCCCAGAGGGCTGTGGATGCTGAGTCGTTGGGTATATTAGCTGAGATCGATAGATATTTGGACTCTCGGGGAATCAAGGGATATGGGGACAGGGCGGGAAAGTGGAGTTGAGGTGGAAGATCAGCCATGATCTTATTGAATGGCGGAGCAGGCTCGAGGGGCTGAATGGCCGACTCCTGCTCCTAATTCTTATGTTCTTATGCAAACATTAATCAGCAGACAAGGTACATGAGCAAGTGTTATTGACCCTATGGGCTCAGAGGCACTTTAAGTGTATCGCACTAACTAAGCATGAACTGGAATCTACTTATCACAGAATAAAGTTATACCCGTGCCCAAGATTGACATAGTAGATACGGACGGTTATTTTACATTGAGATTCCTTGTGCAGCTGCAGGTTCAGCAGTGGCTCAGTGGGTCGCCCTCTCACCTCTGAGTCAGAAGGTCGTGGGTTCAAGTCCCACTCCAGAGACTTGAGCACATAAAGCTAGGCTGACACTCCAGTGCAGTACTGAGGGAGTGCGGCACTGTCGGAGGTGCTGTCTATCGGATGAGACGTTAAACCGAGGCCCCGTCTGCCCTCTCAGGTGGATGTAAAAGATCCCATGGTCACTATTTCGAAGAATAGCAGGGGGAGTTCTCCCCGGTGTCCTGGGGCCAATATTTACCCCTCAACCAACATCACTAAAACACATGACTTGGTCATTATCACATTGCTGTTTATGGGAGCTTGCTGTGTGCAAATTGGCTGCCGTGTTTCCTACATTACAACAGTGACAACGCTTCAAAAAGTACTTCATTGGCTGTAAAGCGCTTTGGGACATCTGGTGGTCATGAAAGGTGCTGTAGAAATGCAAGTCTTTCGTTTAAGAGCTTTGAGCAATAAATATGTCCAAATGAGTTTGAGTCTACTTCAGCATATCACTGGTTAGCTATTAGCTTCTTACAACCTTGTCGTTCAATCTGCCTCAGTAGAGTTGACTGTCCTAGCTGCCTCTGGAAGACTCCTCACGTTATCTCCAGACACATCAGAGTGGTGAATCTATGTCCATACAGTGTATATCTGTTCCTTCTTAATATGCTTGGCCGGCCTCCCATCTTCCACCCTCCATAAACTTGAGCTCATCCAAAACTCTGCTGCCCCGTGTCCTAACTCGCACCAAGTCCCGTTCACCCATCACCCCCTGTGCTTGCTGACCTACATTGGCTCCCAGTTAAGCAACACCTCGATTTCAAAATTCTCATCCTTGTTTTCAAATCCCTCCATGGCCTTGCTCCCCCTCCCTATCTCTCTAACCTCCTCCAGCCCCACAACCCCTCCGAGATCTCTGCGCTCCTCCAATTCTGGCCTCTTGCGCATCCCCCGATTTTAATCGCTCCACCATTGGCGGCCGTGCCTTCAGCTGCCTGGAGCCTAAGCTCTGGAATTCCCCCCCAAACCTCTCCGCCTCTCTCTCCTCCTTTAAGACGCTCCTTAAAACCGACCTCTTTGACCAAGCTTTTGGTCACCTGTCCTAATATCTCCTTATGTAGCTTGGTGTCAAATTTTGTTTGATAATCGCTCCTGTGAAGCACCTTGGGACGTTTCACTACTTTAAAGGCGCTGTATAAATACAAATTGTTGTTGTTGTTGTCTGCTTCTATTCCTGGTGAATCCCATCGTGTTGTTATATTTGGACAATGGCTAATTATAATTTCAGTCCTCAGAGAAAATAAACTATTACATTTCAGGCGATACACTCTAAACCTTGCCTCTAATCTTCTTAAACGTCCAACTTTTACTCTACCGCCTTGTCAGTGCTTAGAAGAGGTACTTTTTTTAAGCACTTCCTTTCATTAATCTTCTGAATTCTGCTCTGACTTAATCTCAGCCTCTCTGAACCCCTTCAAACTCCTTCCTCTCTCCAACACCATCTGTTTTGGAGGTCAGAAGCACAATCCTTTATGCATTTAATTTGACAAAATAAGCCCTCCTTCTTCACCTGTCCGATATCTGACCAATCAAAGTGACTCATTTTATTGCAAGGATTAACTTTTGGTGTTATCCCTTGATGTGGAGCATTTTAAACCAACACTCGACACAAGGTTTTCAGATCGATAGTCAAGTTATTTTTATTACACCGGTGGGGAGACAATCTGCTCTGTCTTAGCCAGACTTCTCCAAATTGTTACAGCAAACACTACATTTTTATACATTCAAATAAGCATGGTGGCCTCATGCACAATTCATTCCCGCAACCTGATTGGATCTTGGCCCGCATGCACCTTCACGGATTGGGTTACATGTCCTAAGGTAAACATGTGTAAGCTGCCTCCTCAATCATTCACTCAAACTGCTGAACGCTGATTAAAAAATAACTTGGAAGCATTGTGACCCAGATAACAAAACCATAAGGGCGGCTGAAGTGCTAGACCTCATGGGCCAGAAATTGGGGTCGGAGGCTTCCCGCGGGTGCAAGCCCCCGACCTGCACTTACTGAGCGCCTACCGTTGTGCTGTGGGCCCACGTGGGATTCGGGTCCTGGGCCTCCTCCAGCTGCCGGTGTGCAGTGCTTGTGGATCCCAGCGGCGCAGTTAGTTTGAAGCGTCCCCTGGGATCACGTGGGCCATGGAGAGCCAATCGTAGCAGGGAATCTTCATTCATAGATTTGACAGGAAGACCTGTCAAATCTATGAATAGAGATCGGCCCCAAAACCTAACTAAAACTTCAAATAAATTTAAAAAAAACATCACATTTTTAAATTAACTATAAATTACATAAAATAGCTATTTTAAACAATAATTAAAATTTTTGAAAAAATTAATTACTGTTTTTAACGGGGCTAAAAATAAACTTACCTTTCTTTAAAGTATTTAAAAATAATAAACCTGTGGAAAAAATGTTTTAATTTTACTTAATTCACCACTTACCTTGTTAAAAGCAGGCCTTGCGCCTGCTTTTTCCCCACGCAGCTGCTAGGGACTTACCCGTACAGAGAAACCTGTAAAAAAAAGCCGAAGTTCCAGGTCTACGCGCTGCCTCTCCGACGCACGCGTTTGACCTGTGAACCCCTTCCTTCAAGGGAACGGAAGTTCCGGTTTCCCGCACATGCGCAGTGCATGCGCGAAAGCGGCACTTTCGTTGGGTCTACGGGTGAGTACACAGCGCGTACTCACCCGTGGAGACCCGAATTTCTGGCCCATGATCAACTGAGTTGTTTTTAGTCTCAAAGGTTGGTTATCTTGACCACACCTTATGGATGTGGTCTTTCATGTCAGCAACTGTCTCCCTTACACCATTCTGTGAGCTGCCAGTGATGTTATTTTAACTCTTTCCCCACTTCATCCCTCTTAGACTGACATAGGTCAAGAACATATAATGAGCAAATTTTAATTACTTGATGGAAGCCAGACTTGCTTTTACTCTCTCCGACCTTAATTAATAACAAGAAGACAGTATAAGATAAGATTTGTTCTCCTTTATCTTCTTCATAAACATAACCGTCTTTCAGCTGAGATGTTAAACCGAGGCCCCGTCTGCCCTCTCAGGTGGATGTAAAAAACCCCTGGCCACTATTTTGAAGAAGAGCAGGGGAGTTCTCCCCGGTGTCCTGGGGCCAATATTTATCCCTCAATCAACATCACAAAAACAGATAATCTGGTCATTATCACATTGCTGTTTGTGGGATCTTGCTGTGCGCAAATAGGCTGCCGCGTTTCCTACATTACAACAGAGACTACACTTCAAAAGTACTTAGTTGGCTGTAAAACACTTTGGGACGTCCGGTGGTCGTGAAAGGCGCTATATAAATGCAAGTCTTTCTTTAACCCTTGAAAGCCTGGGTGTAACTAGCTCTGCCCAGTGACTGGAACCACTGGTGTGGGAAGTTTCCGAGGCTCTTAGCATGAAGGTCAGTAGGATTGTTGAAGACACCATTTTAGGCCAGTTTCCTGACAATATTCAGGGACTGTATTAGGCTTGGAATGAGAGTTTGTATTAAACTGTTATGGGGGTGATGGGAGGGGATTCTGTAGAATTGAAAAGGGTTTGGTCCCTCAAAATTCCAAACAATGCAAGTGGATGAGAAAGGGTCTGGTTCATTGGAATTCTGTACATAAGAGTGAATGGGAAGGGTTTGGGTCCATTGGAATTCTACATAATGGGTGCAAGATGGAAGGGGCTTGGTCCATTCAGATCTGTTCAGTGGGAGTGAATGGGAACAGAATTGATCCATTGGGATTCTATACATTAGATATGAATGGGAAGGAGTTTGTTCCATTGAGGTTCTATACAATGAGAGTGAATGGGAAGGGGTTTGTTCCATTGAGGTTCTATACAATGAGAGTGAATGGGAAGGGGTTTGTTCCATTGAGGTTCTATACAATGAGAGTGAATGGGAAGGGGTTTGTTCCATTGAGGTTCTATACAATGAGAGTGAATGGGAAGGGGTTTGGTCTATTGGAATTCAATACAATGGGAAAGGGTTTGCTTCATTGGGATTCAATACAATGGGAAAGGGTTTGGTCCGTTGGGATTCTGTACAATGGGAAAGGGTTTGGTCCATTGGGATTCTATACAATGGGAAAGGGTTTGGTCCGTTGGGATTCTATATAATGGGAAAGGGTTTGGTCCATTGGGATTCTATACAATGGGAAAGGGTTTGGTATGTTGGGATTCTATACAATGGGAAAGGGTTTGGTCCATTGGGATTCTATACAATGGGAAAGGGTTTGGTATGTTGGGATTCTATACAATGGGAAAGGGTTTGGTCCATTGGGATTCTATATAATGGGAAAGGGTTTGGTCCATTGGGATTCTATACAATGGGAAAGGGTTTGGTATGTTGGGATTCTATACAATGGGAAAGGGTTTGGTCCGTTGGGATTCTATACAATGGGAAAGGGTTTGCTCCATTGGGATTCTATACAATGGGAAAGGGTTTGGTATGTTGGGATTCTATACAATGGGAAAGGGTTTGGTCCATTGGGATTCTATACAATGGGAAAGGGTTTGCTCCATTGGGATTCTATACAATTGAGAGTGATGTAAAACTTTGGATAGCTCCACCATTTATTAATATGGAGTTTAATGTTTCTGAAATGTACAGACGTAGATTGATTTGATTTTGCGATACTCAGCAAGCTCCTAAATAAATGATTGGCTCTGCTGCATCGGTCTGTTACGGGTTTTGACGTGGTTCAGTTACACCTATCTATAATTAAAGCAATTCTCTGAATGGTAACTAGGCTTTACGCTAAATTACACCCATTAATATTTCAAGGATCATCAGATCCTGCTCAATCCTACAGGAGACAAACAAAACAATCCAGGTAACCAATGGTTTAACTCCTGGCTCAGAGAGATAACCAAACCCCTGGGCTGAACAGCACGTATTTGTGTAAAATTTGTAGGGGATGTTAGTGCATAAAACACTTACAATGTTTATCACCGTTAGATGCAAATCTAATGCAGAATGTCAGCTGTGGCTCAGTGGGTAGCACACTTGCCTCTGAGTCATGAAGGTCAATGGGTTCAAGTCCCCAATCCAGAGACTTGAGCACAAAAATCTAGGCTGACACTCCCAGTGCAGTACTGAGGGAGTGCTGCACTGTCGGAGGTGCCGACTTTTGGATGAGACGTTAAACTGAGGCCCCGTCTGCTCTCTCAGGTGGACGTAAAAGATCCCGTGGTCACTGACGTAAGAAAACTACTAGGCACTTGGTCTAAGCGTTAAACAAAGCTTTGATCAACTGTTTTCCAACATGGAGGTCTAGTTGTGGCCTTCACTAGTTCCTGTTAAGAATGTCCTGCGCAAGCTGGGCCCATGCCCGAGTATTTATACTCTCCCTGGACAGCGCCACCCGCAGGCCACTCAGTATTATTTCATAAGTCATGAATGACAGATTCATGTCAGTCACTATTTCGAAGAAGAGCAGGGGAGTTCTCCCCGGTGCCCTGGTCAATATTTATCCCTCAATCAACATCACTAAAAGACAGATTATCTGGTCATTATCTCATTGCTGTTTGTGGGAGCTTGCTGTGCGCAAATTGGCTGCCGCGTTTCCTACATTACAACAGTGACTACACTTCAAAAAGTACTTCATTGGCTGTAAAGTGCTTTGGGACGTCCGATGGTCGCGAAAGGTGCTGTAGAAATGCGAGTCTTTCTTTCTTTCTAAATCACCCTCCACTCGGTGTCAACTGGTGGAGGTTGCTGGGGGTAGGGGGTGGGAGGGGAGATGGGGTAGTAGGAGAGGAGGGGGCAGGAGGAGGTTGAAGCGTCTTATTTTCCATCCAATTAGCCATTGGTATAGTAAATCCAACTTTTGCAACCTTCAAACCCGTGTCTGACTATATTCCAGCTCCCTGCCCTGTGGTAATGAGGCCCAGGAATGAGGTCTTTAAACGAGCCCAATCCTCTGACTGAATCTGCACAGTCACGGTGTTTAAAATCATACTGGGGTTTTCAGAAAAGAGAATGCAGCAGGGCCTGATTCCCCGGAGTTGGAGAACCGGTTTCAATCTCAGTTCCGACCTCTTGTGGAGAGGTCAACTAGCAGCTGAACAGGACAGCAAGCTTGGGATTTCAACTGGGGGAATCAGGGACTGGGGGGGTTAGGGACTGGGGGAATCAGGGACTGGGGGTTCAGGGACTGGGGAATCAGGGCCGGGGGGGGGGGGGTGGTCAGGGACTGGGGGAATCAGGGCCGTGGGGGGGGGGGTCAGGGACTGGGGAATCAGGGCCGGGCGGGGGGGGGTCAGGGACTGGGGAATCAGGGAGTGGGGGAATCAGGGACTAGGGGGTCAAGGAGTGGGGAAATCAGGGACTGGGGGGGGGGGGGGGTGGGTCAGGGACTGG
The DNA here is from genome assembly GCA_030390025.1 of Squalus acanthias. Lineage (NCBI taxonomy): Eukaryota > Metazoa > Chordata > Chondrichthyes > Squaliformes > Squalidae > Squalus > Squalus acanthias. The sequence goes on from CM059443.1 coordinate 38,903,895, forward strand.
GGAATCAGGGACTGGGGAATCAGGGCCAGGGGTTCAGGGACTGGGGAATCAGGGACTGGGGAATCAGGGCCGGGGGTTCAGGGACTGGGGGAATCAGGGACTGGGGAATTAGGGCCGGGGGTTCAGGGACTGGGGAATCAGGGACTGGGGAATCAGGGCCGGGGGTTCAGGGACTGGGGAATCAGGGACTGGGGAATCAGGGCCGGGGGTTCAGGGACTGGGGGAATCAGGGACTGGGGAATCAGGGCCGGGTGGGGGGGGGGGGTGTGTTCAGGGACTGGGGAATCAGATACTGGGGGGGGGGGGGGGGTCAGGGACTGGGGAATCAGGGACTGGGGGGTCAGGGACTGTGGGAATCAGGGACTGGGGGGTCAGGGACTGGGGAATCAGGGCTGGGGTGGGGGGGGGGGTCAGGGACTGGGGGAATCAGGGACTGGGGGAATCAGGGACTGGGGTAATCAGGGACTGGGGGCTCAGGGACTGGGGAATCAGGGCTGGGGTGGGGGGGGGGGTCAGGGACTGGGGGAATCAGGGACTGGGGGAATCAGGGACTGGGGTAATCAGGGACTGGGGAATCAGGGACTGGGGGCTCAGGGACTGGGGAATCAGGGCTGGGGTGGGGGGGGGGTCAGGGACTGGGGGAATCAGGGACTGGGGGAATCAGGGACTGGGGAATCAGGGACTGGGAGGGGTCAGGGACTGGGGAATCAGGGCCGGTGTGGGGTGGGGGGGGGGGGGGGGGTCAGGGACTGGGGGAATCAGGGACTGGGGAATCAGGGACTGGGAGGGGTCAGGGACTGGGGAATCAGGGCCGGTGTGGGGTGGGGGGGGGGGGGGTCAGGGACTGGGGGAATCAGGGACTGGGGGAATCAGGGACTGGGGGGGTCAGGGAGTGGGGGAATCAGGGAGTGGGGTGGGGGTGGGGAATCTGGGGTCAGGGACTGGGAATTAGTTAATGGGTTCAGGGATTGGGGGGCCAGGGGGGCAGGGCCCGGGACTCCTGTTGCACACTCTTGCTGGGGACAGGTGCACAGGTGCGGGCTCTTGCTGAATTGCACCTGTGCAGCAATGGCAGGTTGAGACAGCAGGGGGCGCAGGGTGGCACCTGGATCGGAGGGGACATTCTCGCTTTAAGGGGGCGCAACACGGAGCCCTGTGGAAATATTGGTTGAACACTTTTAAATAGCAGGAGCTCCTGGCCGCACGATGATGGCACGAAAACTAAACGGAATCTTTTATATTTGTCTCTGCATTGCCCTGGCCTCTGCACAGAGTGAGTCCATCTCTAACTTTTTGTGTTTCCTTTCCTTTCTTGTGTGTGTTCCTTCTCAGCTTCTATCACAACTTTGGGGCAAGTTTGGAGAAAGTTTTGAGGAAGGCTGGGCAGTGTTGACGTGTCAGAAACATGAGGAAGAAGATTTTTTTTGCAGCTTAAAACTGTAGAAATATTCGAGTCAAAGCAGCGCAGATACTTTCAGTTTCTCAAACTCGATATTTTCGGAGTTGTTATTCAATTGCTGGACAATAAATATATTTGTAAATCTTTCCCCTCCATTTAAATCGCGTTCCCCGAAGCCGTAAGGTACAGGAAATAATTCATTTTAAACGGTGCTGCTTGCTGAAGTGATTGTTTGGAATGGAATATCCCCGATTCACACCATTAATGTAGAAATCAAAGTTCATGTACATCTTCTAACTCTTGTCAGTCAGAATTTACAGAGAAACTCCAGTGATTCAAATCCAACCTCTGCACTGAAACTGACTGCCAGCATACCCGGGACTGAGTTACAGGCTGGAATCTCATGGAGGGGTTTGGGTGGTCCCAATGACTCCTTTTAAGAAGCTTGTGCATTTAACGGTATAACACACGTGGCTCAGTGGGTAGCACTCTCTCTCTCCTCTGAGTCAGAAGGTCGTGGGTTCTAAGTCCCACTCCAGACACTTAAGCACAAAATCTAGGCTGACACTCGCAGTGCTGAGGGAGCGCTGCACTGTCGGAGGTGCTGCCTTTCGGATGAGACGTTAAACTGAGGCCCCTTATGCCCTCTCAGATAGATGTAGAATTTCCCACGGCCATTATTTCGAAGAGCAGGGGCGTTCTCCCTGGTGTCCTGACCAACATTTATCCCTCAGTCAACGTCACTAAAAGCAGATTATCTGGTCATTTATGACATTGCTGTTTGTGGGAGCTTGCTGTGCACAAATTGGCTGCCGCGTTTCCCACATTACAACAGTGACTACACTTCAAACAGTACTTCATTGGCTGTAAAGTGCTTTGGGATGTCGTGAAATGCGCTATGGAATAGCAAGGTCTTTCTCTCTATAAACCTGCAGTCTTGGGACTATGCAACCAATGAGCCTTACAGTCGGGCACTTAAAGCCGAGGCATCTCAGTCCTGTGTCTGCTTATCAATCTTGGGTCCAGAAATAAGAAAAGGTCAATTTTTAGCATTGTTGCGTCATTGGCGGATTAATCTTACATCAAGATCTGTTAGTATCAGAGATGTGATGAGAACGTGGATCTAAATGTTATTCATGGAGCTAGGATTACCAACTCTCCTGGATTTTCCTGGAGTCGCCAGGAATTAAAGATTAATTTCCTGGTGAGAACCCAGGAGTAAAAACATAGGGGGAATAATACATCAACAACCTGCATTTATATAGCGCCTTTAACGCTGTGAAATGTCCCAAGGTGCTTCACAGGAGCGATTATCAAACAAAATTTGACACTGAGCCACATAAGGAGATATTAGGACAGGTGACCAAAAGCTTGGTCAAAGAGGTAGATTTTAAGGAGTGTCTTAAAGGAGGAGAGAGAGGCAGAGAGGTTTAGGGAGGGAATTCCAGAGCTTGGGGCCTCGGCAGGTGAAGGCACGGCCGCCAATGGTGGAGCGATGGAAATCGGGGATGCTCAAGAGGCCAGAATTGGCAGAGATCTCGGGGGGTTGTAGGGCTGGAGGAAGTTACAGAGATAGGGAGGGGTCGAGGCCATGGAGGGATGTGAAAACAAGGATGAGAATTTTAAAATCGAGGTGTTGCTGGACCGGGAGCCAATGTAGGTCAGCGAGCACAGGGGGTGATGGGTGAACGGGACTCGGTGCGAGTTAGGACACGGGCAGCAGAGTTTTGGATGAGCTGAAGTTTATGGAGGGTGAACGATGGGAGGCAGGCCAGGAAAAGAAAGAGAAAAAAATCTTTGAAGATGAGGAAAAAAAGGTTGCTTGACTAACAGTCAAGAGTCATCGTTGGGTAACTAAGAGTTTGTTTCACTTTCCAATTGTCCGTGGGATGGTGGGGCAGCGCGAGAGTGGGCAACCAATGGTGGGAGGGTGGGAGCGGGACAGGTTGGCAGTGGGGGGAGGGGAGGGTGGTCATATGATGATAAACTCCTGGAGTTGGCAACATCTATACGTGGACCTGTGTGACCCTCAGAGGCCAAACACTGAGACACCGCTCCTACCAATAGATATCTTTGATGAGCTTGCATGGTTCTCAGTGGCACTGGAAGGGGAAAAGAACATAAGAAATAGGAGCAGGAGGAGGCCATTCGGCCCCTCAAGCCTGCTCCGCCATTCAATAAGATCATGGCTGATCATCGACCTCAACTCCACTTTCCCGCCCGATCCCCATATCCCTTGATTCCCCTAGAGTCCAAAAATCTATCTATCTTAGCCTTGAATATACTCAACGTCTGAGCATCCACAGCCCTCTGGGGTAGAGAATTCCAAAGATTCACAACCCTCTGAGTGAAGAAATTCCTCCTCATCTCAGTCTTAAATGGCCGACCCCTTATTCTGAGACTGTGACCCCTGGTTCTAGACTCTCCAGCCAGGGGGAAACAGCCTCTCAGCATCTACCCTGTCAATCCCCCTCAGAATCTTATACCTTTCAATGAGATCACCTCTCATTCTTCTAAACTCCAGAGAGTATAGGCCCAATCTACTCAATCTCTCTTCATAGGACAGCCCTCTCATCCCAGGGATCAGTCTGGTGAACTTACGTTGCACCGCCTCTAAGGCAAGTATGTCCTTCCTTAGGTAGTGGGATGGGCAGCAGGAAACACAATCCTGCAATTGTTGAACAGTATGCAAATAGTGAGGCATTAAAAAAATCCAATCTGAGTCACAAACGCGCTCCTCCTGTCTGCCTGGTCTTGCTGTGATTTAGCAGCAGTTCAGCAAGCTGTGTCACTAGAAAGACTTGCATTTATATAGCACCTTTCACGACCACCAGTTGTCCCAAAGCGCTTTACAGCCAATGAAGTACTTTTTGAAGTGTGGTCACTGTTAAATGTGGGAAACGCAGCAGTCAATTTTGCGCATAGCAAGCTCCCACAAACAGCAATGTGATAATGACCCAGATAATCTATGTGATTTGAATTTATTTTTAATAAAAGAGGCGGATCCTAAAGGCTAATGGGATTAAAAAAAACAATACATGCCGGAAACTCTCAGCAGGTCAGGCAGCAGCTGTGGAGAGAGAAACAGAGTCAACGTCTCAGCTCGATGACCTTATCGTCAGAACTCAACTAATGGAATGTTGGCCTTTGACTTTCAGATGTGACGTTAAACCGAGGCCCCGTCTGCTCTCTCAGGTGGACGTAAAATGATCCCACGGCATTATTTGAAGAAGGGCAGGGGCGTTCTCCCCGGTGTCCTGGGGCCAATATTTATCACTCAACTAACATCACTAAAACAGATTATCTGATCACCATCAAATTGGTGTTTGTGGGAGCTTGCTCTGCGCAAATTGGCTGCAGCGTTTCCTAAACCTCTCCGCCTCTCTCTCCTCCTTTAAGACATTCCTTAAAACCTACCTCTGTGACCCAGCTTTAGGTCACCTGTCCTAATATCTCCTTATGTGGCTCGGTGTCAAATTTTGTTTTGATAATCGCTCCTGTGAAGCACCTTGGGACGTTTTACTACATTACAGGCGCTATATAAATACATGTTGTTGTTGTTGCTCCGCGTGTGGTTCCCCTGGTAAAGAGTACACTTTGCCATGGCAACATTGGCCCCTTTGATGAATTAACCACTTGTTGGTTCTTAAATTGATTTTATTTCCTCAGACAGCACTGCTTCAACTCCAGCTCCGTCAACTATTGCGGAAAGCAAGGGCCCCACGACCACCAACACGGCTCCGAGTACTGAACGGTCCAACTCCGGGGCGACCACCACCATTAACAAGACTACGACCAACGTGGCACCCACCAACAACACCACGCAAACGCCCAGCGTAACAGCAACGCCCACCGTAACAGAAACGTCCAACGTAACGCCAACAGCGCCACCCAGTGGACCAGATAATACAACCACGGTTGCGACCACGTCGGGCACGATTGGCACCCGGGCAACCACGGCCAACCAGACCAGCGGTGCAGCCTCTACCTCCCGTCCCAATGGCACACTATCGACCCAACCTCCCACTACAAACACGACGGAGAACTTCACAGTCACGTCAACACTGAATGTTACAGGTCAGCACTTGAACTCTCTCAACACTAGACATTGCAATATTTGACTCTAAAAAGGGGTTTATCTTCTACAGATTGCACTTGCAGCAGGTATGGGGACAGAAAGAAAGAAAGAAAGAAAGCAAGCATTTATATAGCCTCTTTCAAGATAGTACTTTTGAAGTGTAGTCACTGTTGTAATGTGGGAAACACGGCCGCCAATTTGTGCACAGCAAGCTCCCACAAACAGCAATGTGATAATGACCAGATAATCTGTTTTTAGTGATGTTGAGTGAGGGATAAACATTGGCCCCAGGACACTGGGGAGAAACTGCTCTTCTTTGAAATAGTGGCCGTGGGATCTTTTACATCCACCTGAGAGAGCAGACGGGGCCTCGGTTTAACGTCTCATCTGAAAGACGGCACCTCCGACAGTGCAGCACTCCCTTGGCACTGACAGCCTAGATTTTGTGTTCAAGTCTCTGGAGTGGGGCTTGAACCCACAAACCTTCTGACTCGGAGGTGAGAGTGCTGCCCACTGACCCACAGCTGACACCGTTGTAATGTAGGAAAACGCGGAAGGAAGACCCACCATCACCACCTACACAAGAGGCAAGTAGGGATGGGCAATAAATGCTGTCCGTGCCAGCGACGCCCACATCCCGAGAATGAATCTAGGAATTCTGTTTTTGTATCTGTCCCATGTATAATGGTCCTGGGCAGGCATTGAGAATTTTAATATGGTACAAAGCTTAATTGGTTGTTTTTGATAAATGTGACATTTCGGCCAATCAAACCAAATACCTTTACGCTCAAAGACACTGTGCACATCACTGTCTCAGAATACAAAATTCCCATTCACAAAAAGATGAACCAATCACATTCTTGGAAACAAAAATTCAATTGCCTTTGAGAAGCTAATGTTGGTTTCCCACCAAATAGCCCTAAAAAAATAAATTTTGACATTATAAAAACCCCCAACAATTTTGAAAATTAATTTAACCATAAACTTACCTGTTCCACCTTTCCAAACCTTCAGTAACTTGCTGCTGCACACGCCTCCCCCCCCCCCCCCGAGGACCTTGAAGCTCCATTCTTTGCTCCTTGACCTTATGCTCTTGCACCTGTGACCCTAAAGGACATGTCTCCGTGTCACACACACGCGTGAGCAGTGGCAATGCTTTCCCAGCCTGCAGGAGCTTCAACTGTGGGAGGACCGCTGCTGTTTATTAACAAGTCAGATCACCTCAAGTTCACCTCAAAAAGAGAAAGACGTGCATTTGTATAGCGCCTTTCACAGCCTCAGGACGTCCCAAAGCGCTTCACAACCAATGAAGTACATTTTTTGAAGTGTAGTCACTGTTGTAATGTAGGAAACGCAGCAGCCAATTTGCGCCCAGCAAGCTCCCACAAACAGCAATGTGATAAATGGCCAGATCATCTGTTTTAGTGATAGTAGATTGAGGGATGAATATTGGGCAGGACACCGGGGAGAACTCCCCTGCTCAGCTTTGAACATATGGGATGTGTGAATAGGGCAGAAATAATGGAAAGGTTTCTGAAAGTGAAGAAATTGGTGAATATCATTTCACAGCACAGAGTCAGGCCATTCGGCCCAACTGGTCCGTGCCGATGTTTCTGCTCCACACGAGCCTCTTCATCTCACCCCATCAGCATATCCTTCTATTTCTTTCTCCCTCATGTGCTTATCTAGCTTCCCTTCAAAGGCATCCCTGCTATTCGCCTCAACCACTCCCTGTGGTGGCGTTCTAAGATTGATCAGCCAACATATTCCGGTTTGCGGATCGCAGCGCTCGTCAACGGAACTCTCATCATCGCATCAAATGGCGCACAGCTGTCCTCCATCCCAGACATGGGAGGTGCCCCTTTAAGAAAATAATGAATTCAGTTGGGGTGTGTGAATCTTATCAGATCCTGCTTGCACGCCAGGTTCCTGAGAGTACAGCGTGTTCTCAACTGGGTCTGTAGCCTCCAAGGAGCATTGCCAGCTGTGAAGGAGATAGCAGAGGGGCAAAGGCCACTCATCGGGAGGGTGGGGCAGGGAATTGTTGACTGGCTGGGCTCCTAGAAGTGACCGTGGTGGCAGCAATGATCAGCGTTCCGATCTGGGTGGGGTCCAGATTAAAATTTAACTCACAGCTCAGGGAGCCGACTCTCAAACTGGCACAGGCCGTCCATTGAAGCCCTTGATTGCTCCGGAAATCCCGTTCACCCATCGCCTCCTGTGCTCGCTGACCTACACTGGCTCCCGGTCTGGCAACATCTCGATTTTAAAATCCTCATCCTTGTTTTCAAATTCCCTCCATGGCCCTCGCCCCTCCCTATCTCTGGAACCTCCTCCAGCCCCACAACCCTCCGAGATCTCGGCACTCCTCCAATTCAAGTTTCTTGCGCATCCCCGATTTCCATCGCTCCACCATTGGCGGCCGTGCCTTCAGCTGCCTGGGCCCCGAGCTCTGGAATTCCCTCCCTAAACCTCTCCGCCTCTCCGCCTCGCTACCCCTCTCTCCTCCTTTAAGACGCTCCTTAAAACTGACCGCTTTGACCAAGCTTTTGGTCACCTGCCCTAATATCACCTTATGTGGCTCGGGGTCCAATGTTTGTTTGATAATCGCTCCTGTGAAGCACCTTGGGACGTTTTACTACATTAAAGGCGCTGTATAAATGCAAATTGTTGTTGTACCACATCAGGCCTGGGGGGGTGGGGGGGTTGGAATCTATAAATAAAATCAGGGGTATTTCATTTACTTATACTCGCTCTGGGAGCGCAGGATTGCAATCGCGGTGTCACACTTACCTCTACGTTGCTCTTTTTACTTTCAGCTCCCATTCTGTCCAGCGGTACAAAGGCGACAGGCATAACACCAATAGGTATGTCGAGACCTCAAGAATCCTTTCTTTGTTTAAATCCATTTGTTTATTTAGCCCCTCTCTCATTCTCTGCCCGACGCATCCATCCTCAGTCACGTTACCGGGGCACCGACCTCTTGTACCAGGTGATCTCCAGAAACAGGTCCAGCTCTCGCTCGAAGGAATTCAGCGAATCCGCATCCACCGCACGAGCCGGCAGCCTGTTCCAGAGGTCCACTATTCTCTGGGAAAGAACCACCTCCTGACCTCTAACCTAGATCTAGCCTCGTACAACTTAAAAATTGTGACCCCTGGTCCTTCTTAACCTATTTAGTTGGAACAAGCTGTCAACTGGAACACAATCTATTCCCTTCAGAGTTTAGAAGAATGAGAGGGGATCTCATTGAAACGTATAAAATTCTGACAGGGTTAGACAGACTGGATGCAGGGAGGATGTTTCCCCTGGCTGGGGGGGTCTAGAACGAGGGGTCACAGTCTCAGGATATGGGGTAGGACATTTAGGACTGAGATGAGGAGAAATTTCTTCACTCAGAGGGTGGTGAACCTGTGGAATTCTCTACCACAGAAGGCTGTGTAGGCCAAGTCACTGAATATATTTAAGAAGGAGATAGATAGATTTCTAGACACAAAAGGCATCTAGGAGTATGGGGAGAGAGTGGGAATATGGTATTGAGATAGAGGATCAACCATGATCATATTGAATGGCAGAACAGGCTTAAAGGGCCGAATGGCCGACTCCTGCTCCTATTTTTCTATGTTTCTATGTTGCATAATCCTATGAACCTCGATCAGATCCCCCCTCAGTCTACGTTTCTCCAAAGTGTGGAGTCCCAACTCTTTTAGCCGATCTTGGTAACTAAGATGCTTTAGACTGGGAATTAGTCCAGTGGCTCCTCCTCTGCACCCTTTCCAAAGCCTCGATATCACCCACCATGTGAGGAGACCAAAACTGGATCCAGTATTCCAAGTGCGGCCTGACCAAGGTCTTGTACAAGGACAAAATATTATGCCTCGTCTTATAGTCAATTGTCCTGTAAATGCACCCCAACACCCTAGTTGCTCCAGCTATTGCTTCACGGCGTTGCTCATAAAGCTCTCGAGATCGATGCACTAGAACGCCCAGATCTCTTTCTTTCTCCGCCTGCTTGACTGCCTTTCCCTGAAGGGTGTATATATGTTCAGCATTCTTTATGCAAAACACTGCACTTTTCCAAATTAAACATCATTTGCCAGTCACAAGCCCAGTTCCCCAACACATGTACTGCATGTGTCTGCGTGTACTGTACAAGAACATAAGAAATAGGAGCAGGAGGAGGCCATTCGGCCCCTCGAGCCTGCTCCGCCATTCAATAAGATCATGGCTGATCTTCCACCTCAACTCCACTTTCCCGCCCGATCCTCATATCCCTTGATTCCCCTAGAGCCCAAAAATCTATCGATCTCAGCCTTGAATATACGCAACCCTCTGGGGTAGAGAATTCCAAAGATTCACAACCCTCGAAGTGAAGAAATTTCTCCTCATCTCAGTCTTAAATGGCCGACCCCTTATCCTGAGACTGTGACCCCTGGTTCTAGACTTCCCAGCCAGGGGGAAACAACCTCTCAGCATCTACTCTGTCAATCCCCCTCAGAATCTTGTATGTTTCAATGAGATCACTTCTCATTCTTCTAAACTCCAGAGAGTACATGTCTGCGTGTCCTGGATTTTGTCTGTGTAATGTCATTCTGTCTTTATTCCAGGTGGTTCCCAGAAACGGCGCCCTCTCGACGCTGGACTCGTTGCTCTCATTGTGATCCTGGTGTCAATTTTAATCATTGGGGTGCTGGTTACTGCAGTGAAATACTCGCAGCAAGGGAAACCCGAGTTTAAACGGCTGCAAGAATTGCCAATGGTACGTATGTCAAATCTGGCTGTGTGTGCGTATAGCTGTATGTGTGTCTGTATGTGTGTCTGTATGCGCCTGTGTGGCTATTGAATGTGCCTGCATGTGTCAAATGGGTCTGTGCGGGTAATGTGTGTGTCTGTGTGTAGTGTATGTATTCATGGATGTCATATGTATATAGAATATCCCTGTATCTATTATATGTATCTGTGTGTGTATTGTGTATGTTTGTGGGATGAATCTCCGTATAGGCATGTATTGTTTGTGCTTTATGTATCTATGTTTGTACTGAACATGTCTGTGTGTGTGGTATGTGTTTGCGTGTGCTGAACGTGTTTGCGTGTGCTGAAAGTGTTTGCATGTGCTAAACATGTCTGCGTGTGCTAAACGTGTCTGCGTGTGCTGAACGTGTCTGCGTGTGCTGAACGTGTCTGCGTGTGCTGAACGTGTCTGCGTGTGCGGAACGTGTTTGCATGTGCTAAACATGTCTGCGTGTACTAAACGTGTCTACGTGTACTAAACGTGTCTGCGTGTGCTGAACGTGTCTGCGTGTACTGAACGTGCCTGCGTGTACTAAACGTGTCTGCGTGTACTAAACGTGTCTGTGTGCTAAACGTGTCTGCGTGTGCTGAACGTGTCTGCGTGTGCTGAACGTGTCTGCGTGTACTAAACGTGTCTGCGTGTGCTGAACGTGTCTGCGTGTGCTGAACGTGTCTGCGTGTGCTGAACGTGTCTGCGTGTACTGAACGTGTCTGCGTGTGCTGAACGTGTCTGCGTGTGCAGAACGTGTCTGCGTGTGCTGAACGTGTCTGCGTGTGCTGAACGTGTCTGCGTGTGCAGAACGTGTCTGCGTGTGCTGAACGTGTCTGCGTGTGCTGAACGTGTCTGCGTGTGCGGAACGTGTCTGCGTGTGCGGAACGTGTATGCGTGTGCTGAACATGTTTGCGTGTGCTGAAAGTGTTTGCATGTGCTAAACATGTCTGCGTGTGCTAAACGTGTCTGCGTGTACTAAACGTGTCTGCGTGTGCTGAACGTGTCTGCGTGTGCTGAACGTGTCTGCGTGTACTGAACGTGTCTGCGTGTGCAGGACGTGTCTGCATGTAATAAACATGTCTACGTGTACTAAACACGTCTGCGTGTACTAAACATGTCTGCCTGTACTAAACGTGTCTGCGTGTGCTGAACGTGTCTGCGTGTACGGAACGTGTCTGCGTGTGCAGAACGTGTCTGCGTGTACTAAACATGTCTACGTGTACTAAACATGTCTGCGTGTACTAAACGTGTCTGCGTGTGCTGAACGTGTCTGCGTGTGCAGAACGTGTCTGCGTGTGCTGAACGTGTCTGCGTGTGCTGAACGTGTCTGCGTGTGCTGAACGTGTCTGCGTGTGCGGAACGTGTCTGCGTGTGCGGAACGTGTCTGCGTGTGCTGAACGTGTCTGCGTGTGCAGAACGTGTCTGCGTGTGCTGTATGTCACAAATTTCACAAAGGCAACGACAAATGAGGGACCATTTAGCTCATTTTCCTCATCCTTCCATCGAATCCTGTGTGCCCTGTCGCACCATGTTGATGGGGTTCTCTTTGCCTTTGAGTGTGAAACATGAAAACAGATCAGATTTTGAGACCTAAATGAGCAATGTAACACGCCCGAGGAAAGTGCCTTACATTTGAAAGGTGGAGTCTGCCTTTGTCTACATGACATGTATGCCGACACCCTTGTTGATGTTGGCTCCAAGCCTGCTGCTCAACACGAGATCATTCCATGACCTTATATTTGCTCATTTCACTTTTTTGGACTGTTCCCATTGAACCACCTGACTCAGCATCTCAGTGGTGCCTGACTGCCAGCATTGCTGTACATGGGATCCTCAACCACTGAAGGACTATAACAAACACCTCAGGGATCTGCTGAGGCCTGACTTGTAATGGACAGATTGTGACGCCAGAAAAGACCACTTGTAGCTCCAGCAAGGCTCCGTGGGTATCAGCGGGTTGGAATGAACTCATATCGGCCAGGAAGATCCCAGACTGGACTCCCAGTTTGTGCTGAGGTTGATCATCTCAGTTGGGGTAGCTCTTGGAGCGCGACAGTAGGCTCGTGTTGCCAACTCTGGTTGGAGGTATACCTGGAGAATTCAGCACATGACCCCCAACCGCCCCGCCCCACGCTCCCGCCATTGGTTGCCCGATACGTCACGCCTTCCCCACGACCAATTGGAAAGCAAACAGACTTTTCGTTACCCGATTGGATGATCCTGACTGTCAATCAAAGAGCCTTCCCCCCCCTTCCCCCCCCCTTCCCCCTCCCCCCCCAATCTCCAACTTTTTTTATATCTAATAAATGAAAGTGTTCAAAGAAAACTTTCTGGAAGCAGTGCCCAGGATGTTAATCTTTGATTCCTGGAGACTCCAGGACAATCCTGGAGGGTTGGCAACCCCTAGGGTAGTCCTCAACTCTCCCTGGGCTAGGGTGGGTAGCTTTCCTATCCTGAGAGATTGAGCAGAATGGGCTTATATTCTCTGAGAGGTGATCGCATTGAAATGTATAAGATTCTTCGAGGGCCTGACAGGGTAAATGCTGGGAGGATGTTTCCCCTGGCTGGGGAGTCTAGAACCAGGGGTCACAGTCTCAGAATAAGGGGTCGGCCATTTAGGACTGAGATGAGGAGAAATTTCTTCACTCGGAGGGTGGTGAATCTTTGGAATTCTCTACCCCAGAGGGTTGTGAATGCTGAATCGTTGAGTATATTCAAGGCTGAGATCGATAGATTTTTGGACTCTAAGGGAATCGAGGGACATGGAGATCGGGCAGGAAAGTGGCGATGAGGTAGAAGATCAGCCATGATCTTACTGAATGGCGGAGCAGGCTCGAGGAGCCGAATGGCCGACTCCTGCTCCTAATTCTTATGTAATCACTATAAAATGACCCCTGAAGTAGCATTGGGTGAGACTAGGATTGGGTTCAGTTGTAATGACAAACACTTCCCCTTTAAAAGGTATTTTTTAGCCAGAACATCAGCTGACTGCAGCCAATCAGCATTTCATCTGGGAGTTGGCAAAATGTTCCATCCCAACAAGGTGCTTGTTTACAAAATTTATACTTGTTGCTCAGACGCCTCAACAATTTCACCTCGCTGCCCAGTCACAGGTTGTATCTCTCCCCACAGGATGATGTGTACGAAGACTCTCCATTGGTCCTCTACAGTAGATAGCACGGTAACAAGTCACAATGACCATGGACCTCAACTGAGCCAAAGTGACCCTCCTGTTTGGGGTGGGGCGGGTGAACGGACTCAAACGTTTGCGCACTTCCTTCTGCGTACGCACGCGCGCGCCCTGCACTTTCTACGATAGGACTCTGCATGCTTACATTGTGCAATCTTCATGAACAGCCTTCACTAACCCCGCTTACGTAACAGGGGTGAAATGGTCTTGGGCAGTCAAGAGAAAAGAAAATTGGTCGGGGTTGTAAAAGGGGGCTGCTGAATCTCTATCGCCCAAGGCAAATTTCACCCCTATATATTTGACGTAGGTTTAACCCTAACAAGGATGATACCAGAACTGAGAGTTTATACCTCTTAGGAAAGACTGGAACAGGCTGGGGCTCTTTCTCTAGAAAAGAGAAGGTTGAGGGGGTGACCTTGTAGAGGACTTTAAAATTACGAAATGGTTTCGATAGGGTAGAGGAAGAAGATGTTTCCACTTGTGGGGGAGACCAGAACTAGGGGCTATAAATATAAGACAGTCACTAATAAATTCAATAGGGAATTCAGGAGAAACTTCTTTACCCAGAGAGTGGTGAGAATGTGGAACTCGCTACCACAGGAAGTGGTTGAGGCAAATAGCACAGATGGATTTAAGGGGAAGCTAGATAAACACATGAGGGAGAAAGGAATAGAAGGACATGCTGATAGGGTGAGATGAAGAGGGGTGGGAGGAGGCTCGTGTGGAGCATAAACACCAGCACAGAGCAGTTGGGCCGAATGGCCTGTTTCAGTGCTGTACATTCTCTGTAACACCCGTGTTCCTGTATCCTGACGTTTTTTTTATACTCTTTCCTCTAACTATTCCCTTTGTCTCAGTCTTCTGGCACTTCATCACATCTTTCCCTTTCCTCCTCACCCACTTCACATCCACAACTCTTTATCAGGAAGAATAAAAAAGAAGCATATTATCTAAATGGTGAGAGATTGCAGAGCTCTGAGATGCAGAGGGATTTGGGTGTCCTAGTGCATGAATCGCAAAAGGTTACTATGCAGGTACAGCAAGTAATTAGGAAAGCTAATAAAATGTTATCGTTTATTGCGAGGGGAATTGAATACAAAAGTAGGGAGGTTATGCTTCAGTTATACAGGGCATTGGTGAGACCGCATCTGGAGTACTGTGTACAGTATTGGTCTCCTTATTTAAGGAAGGATGTAAATGCGTTAGAAGCAGTTCAGAGAATGTTTACTAGACTAATACCTGGAATGGGCAGGTTGTCTTATGAAGAAAGGTTGGACAGGCTTGGCTTGTATCCGCTGGAGTTTAGAAGAGTAAGAGGTGACTTGATTGAAACATATAAGATCCTGAGGGGTCTGGACAGGGTGGATGTGGAGAGGATGTTTCCTCTTGTGGGAGAATCTAGAACTAGGGGTCACTGTTTAAAAATAAGGGGGCGCCCATTTAAGACAGAGATGAGGAGAAATTTTTTCTCACAGAGGATCGTGAGTCTTTGGAACTCTCTTCCTCAGAGGGCGGTGGAAGCAGAGTCTTTGAATATTTTTAAGGCAGAGGTAGATAGATTCTTGATAAGCAAGGGGGTGAAAGGTTATCGGGGGTAGGCGGGAATGTGGAGTAATCAGATCAGCCATGATCTTATTGAATGGCGGAGCAGGCTCGAAGGGCCGAGTGGCCTACGCCTGCTCCTAATTCGTATGTTCGTATGTATATATTTGTGTTTTCCTCTCCTAGCCAGCTCTAAACTGCTCGGCTCCCTCAGGCTTCCCTTCCTTTCACAATTCACAGGCTTGTAAAATCCAAGCTAAGGAATAACCTAACCACGATGTCCTGATTACCTCACCTTCAGCCTTGGTGAGACTGTGGGCCCCGGGGATATATATGTGTGAGTCAACAGGAATTAGCTCCATTTGAGTTAAAACCTTGGGGTAGATCTTGACTTTGGGCTGCCGACTTGCTATCACCTGTTTTACACTGTTGCACAAAGTCGAGATCTACCCCCTTCATCCTGAAGTGGAACAGTGGCAACTGAGGTGATCTCATTGAAACATACAAGATTCTGAGGGGGATTGACAGGGTAGATGCTGAGAGGTTGTTTCCCCTGGCTGGAGAGTCTAGAACTCGGGGGCATAGTCTCAGGATAAGGGGTCGGCCTTTTAGGACTGAGATGAGGAGAAATTTCTTCACTCAGAGGGTGGTGAATCTTTGGAATTCTCTACCCCAGAGGGCTGTGAATGCTGAGTCGTTGAGTATATTCAAGGCTGAGATCGATAAATCTTTGGACTCTAGGGGAATCAAGGGATATGGAGATCGGGCAGGAAAGTGGAGTTGAGGTCGAAGATCAGCCATGATCTTATGTTCTTATGCTCCCCCTAAGGTGCGCGGCCATGCATCGATCGGGCGGCCCCGCGCAGGCCGCTCACCAGCTGTTGCTGCTGGAAAAGACACCGCGCAGCAAATTTAAAGGGACCACGCACGAAAACAAAATTAGAGGGAACATTTGCCAGTGGTACTTAGTTTCTCTTTAGGGTGCCCTCTGTACTTGCAGGATTACACAGTACTTACAGCACAGAAACAGGCCATTCGGCCCAACTGGTCCATGCCGGTGTTTATGTTCCACTCGAGCCTCTGCCAACCCGCTTCATAAGAAGATAAGAATTAGGAGCAGGAGTCGGCCATTTGGCCCCTCGAGCCTGCTCCGCCGTTCAATAAGATCATGGCTGATCTTCTACCTCAACTCCACTTTCCTGCACTATCCCCATATCCCTTGATGCTCTTAATATTCAAAAATCTATCGATCTCTGTCTTGAATATACTCAATGACTGAGCCTCCACAGCCCTCCGTGGTAGAGAATTCCAAAGATTCACCACCCTCTGAGTGAAGAAATTTCTCCTCATCTCAGTCCTAAATGGCCGACCCCTTATTCTGAGACTGTGACCCCTGGTTCTAGACTCCCCAGCCAGGGGAAACACCCTCTCAGCATCTACCCTTTTTTTTATATTCGCTTATGGGATCTGGGCGTCGCTGGCAAGGCCAGCATTTATTGCCCATCCCTAATTGCCCTTGAGAAGGTGATGGTGAGCCGCCTTCTTGAACCACTGCAGTCCGTGTGGTGAAGGTGCTCCCACAGTGCTGTTAGGGAGGGAGTTCCAGGATTTCGACCCAGCGACGATGAAGGATCGGTGATATACTTCTAAGTCAGGATGGTGTGTGACTTGGAGGGGAACTTGGAGGTGGTGGTGTTCCCATGCGCCTGCTGCCCTTGCCCTTCTAGGTGGAAGAAGTCGCGGGTTTGGGAGGTGCTGCCGAAGAAGCCCTGGTGAGTTGCTGCAGTGCATCTTGTAGCTGGTACAGCCTGCAGCCATGGTATGCCGATGGTGGAGGGAGTGAATGTTTAAGGTGGTGGATGGGGTGCCAATCAAACGGGCTGCTTTGTCCTGGATGGTGTCGAGCTTCTTAAGTGTTGTTGCAGCTGCACTCATCCAGGCAAGTGGAGAGTATTCCATCACACTCCTTACTTGTGCCTTGTAGATGGTGGGAAGGCTTTTCGGGAGTCAGGAGGTGAGACACTCGCCGCAGAATACCTAGCCTCTGACCTGCTCTTGTTGCCACAGTATTTATGTGGCTGGTCCGGTTAAGTTTCTGGTCAATGGTGACCCCCCAGGATGTTGATGGTGGGGGATTCGGCGATGGTAATGCGTTGAATGTCAAGGGGAGGTGGTTAGATTCCCTGTCAAGCCCTGTAATAATTTTGTATGTTTCAATGAGATCTCATTCTTCTAAACTCTAGAGAATATAGACCTAGTCTACTCAATCTCTCCTCATAGGACAATGCCCCCATCCCAGGAACCAGTCTGGTGAACCTTTGTTGCACTCCCTTTATGGCAATTATATCCTTCCTTAGGTAAGGAGACCAAAACTGTACACAATACTCCAGGTGTGGTCACGCCAGGGCCCTATATAATTGCAGTAAGTCATCTCACCCTATCAGCATATCCTTCTATTCCTTTCTCCCTCATGTGTTTATCCAGCTTCCCCTTAAATGCATCTATGTTATTCACCTCAACCACTCCCTGTGGTAGCGGGTTCCATATTCTCACCACTCTCTGGGTAAAGAAGTTTCTCCTGAACTCCCTATTGGATTTATTAGTGACTATCTTGTATCTATGACCTCTAGTTTTGAACTCCCCCCACACAAGTTTCTTAGCTACAAGAATACGCTTATCATCTGGTAGCAATCCTCTCACCTCTGGTCTGCGACTCCAACCTCTCTCTAGTTTATCAATATAACCACTGCTCTACTGAACCATTCTCTCTTGCTCCTACTACCCCATCCTGTACACTCTTCCTCCTCATTGCAACCTCACTGTGTTGAAATTGAGAATCATCGCCTCAGCTCCAACTCGCTCTTTCCCAGAATCTATGACACTCTTCCCCTCTCTCAGTCTTCAATTCCTTCTACAATCTCTCAAAAACCCAAGCCTAGTGTCACCTGACTACCCCTTCTCGATTTGGTCTTTTCAACCATGGTCTTATCACGAGGTGTGGGCATCATTGGCCCATCCCTAATTGCCCTTGAGAAGGTGGTGGTGAGTCATCTTCTTGACAACTGAGTCTCTCGCTTGGCCACTTCAGAGGGCAGTTAGGAGTCAACCACATTGCTGTGGGTCTGGAGTCACACAAAGGCCAGACCGGGTAAGGACGGCAGATTTCCTTCCCTAAAGGACATTAGTGACCCAGATGGGTTTTTACAACAATCTGGCAGTTTCCATGGTCACCATTACTGATACAAGCTTTTGATTCCCAATTTATTTAATTAACTGAATTTAACTTCCCCATGGGATGGGATTTGAACTCATGTGCTGCCAGATCCTTAGTCCAGGTCTACTGAATTACTAGTCCAGTAACAGAACCACTACACTACCGTATCCTTGCACTATGTGCCTTAGCACCTTACTTGGACTTCTCAATGAAAACCCCCCCAAAAAAGCCCCGTCTCCATCCCCTTGCGCGGCTTGCCGGTAAATTAAATATTCACACTCGTTTCCATTTTGTTCTTTCAGAACAGCTTAAGTGAAGAGGCTCCGTTTGCTCATTATCCGCCCAAGTAACCCGGAACGCTGGCTTGGCTGCATGAGAATGTTCTGGAACGTGATACGACGCTCGATTGGCTGTTGGCGCACTTACTCACCAACGTCTTCTCTCCTCATCTCTCCTCTCTCTCTCGCTCGCTCATTCTCTTCCTGTTCTGATAATAAATGCATGGTAACCCCTTAGCCTGGCGCGCTAACGAGGCCTAACCTCGCTGCTGTACGGAAACCTGCTCGCTTGCCTTAGAATGTGGACTCTACATTGGGGATGTTAACGAAGGGCTTGTAACCTCACGCGCGAGGTCGCTGTAATTGTGCGGACCGTGGCTATTATTCACTCGTGTCCATCTTTTCCAACTTTTGGTGTTGCAGAAGTAATTTGGTTCTTGAACTTTAATGGGTTAAAGTTTGAAGCAAAATGTTTTTTCTTTGAAGAAACAGTGGATTCTTTTTTTAAACGGGATTTCTATCTGTGAGACAGTACACCTGTTCCAACTACTGTCCTGACAATGTGTTGATGATGCAGACTTGAATTTGAAGTGAGAGGCCCCCCCCCCCCCGCCCCCCCCCGCCCCCAGGTTAATGCCCGAGGTAAGTGTCGCCTGTGGGGGTTTAACGAGGATAGAATATGGCCGGATGAATATGGCACCTTTCGAGTCCTCAGATCGTTGCTAAGTGCCTCCCGGCCGCTGAAGCATCTTTTTGACGGGCAGTCACCATTGTGACGTAGGTGAACACGGTTCCCAATCTGCGCACAGCAAGATCCCGCAAACAGCGATGAGGTGAATGCCCGCGAGGCCCCCTAGTCGTTCTCTTTGCGGTTTAACGGTGGTCTCTTATCATAGTGACAGTGGGGAAAGGGTGGGAGCAGATAAAGGACACTTTGTAGTTATTGGCTGCAGCCTACTCTCAACAACAACAACTTGCATTTATATAGCGCCCTTAACGTAGTAAAATGTCCCAAGGCACTTCACAGGATTGAGCCACAAAAGGAAGATATTGGGGCAGGCGACCAAAAGTTTGGTCAAAGAGGTAGGTTTTTAAGGAGCGTCTTAAAGGCGGAGAGAGAGGCGGAGAGGTTTAGGGAGGGAATTCCAGAGCTTAGGGCCCAGGCAGCTGAAGGCACGGCCGCCAATGGTAGAGCGATGAAAATCAGGGATTCGCAAGAGGCCAGAGTTTGAGGAGCGCAGAGATCTCGGAAGGTTGGAGGAGGTTACAGAGATAGGGAGGGGACGAGGGCAATGGAGGGATTTGAAAACAAGGATGAGAATTTTAAAATCGAGGCGTTGCCGGACCGGGAGCCAGTGTAGGTCAGCGAGCACAGGGGGTGATGGGTGAACGGGACTTGGTGCGAGTTAGGACACGGGGGGCAGCAGAGTTTTGAATGACCTCAAATTGACGGAGGGTGGAAGATGGGAGGCCAGCCAGGAGAGCATTGGTTTAGCATTGGAGAGTAAGTGAGTTTAGTTTAGCGCGATACCCAAAGCTGGAACCATATTCCACAAGAGCAACCAAGAAAAAGTAGAGAGGGAGAAGGGGACTGCGGTTCGGAAGAGTTGAATTTAATTTCCAAAAGGTACGCTGGCCTTATAGATCAGGTGACTTTGATTTTCACCGCAGCCCGAGATAATTCACAGGAGTCAAATGATTAATGACCAAAAACCCACGTTACAGATGTTCGGAACAGGCCATTCAGGCCCTCTATCCTGTTCCGCCATTCAATTAGATCATGGCTGAACCGTATCTTAACTCCATCTACCCGACTTGGTTCTTTTTTGGGGGAGAGAGTTCCTAATTTCCACTAGCCTTTGTGTGAAGAAGTGCTTCCCGACATCACCCCTGAACGGCCTGGCTCTAATTTTAAGGTTCTGCCCCCTTGTTCTGGACTCCCCCCACCAGAGGAAATAGTTTCTCTCGATCTACCCTATCAACTCCTTTAATCATCTTAAATACCTCGATTAGATCACCCCATAATCTTCTAAACTCGAAGGAATACAAGCCTAGTCTGTGCAACCTGTCCTTGGAATTTAACCCTTTTAGCTAGAAGTGTTGTTAAAAATGTCTGCACCTCTTGCAGGTGTCTGAGATGCTGTGTATCCAATCTTTTTTTAAATACCCCAAAACTTCTCACATAAGGAAGGATGTGAAGGCCTTAGAGAGGGTACAGAAAAGATTTACGAGAATGAGGGACTTCAGTTACGTTGATAGACTGGAGAAGCTGGGGTTGTTCTCCTTAGAGCAGAGAAGATTGAGAGGAGATTTGATAGAGGTGTTCAAAATCATCAGGGGTCTGGACAGAGTAGATAGAGGGAAACTGTTCCCATTGGCGGAAGGGTCGAGAACCAGAGGACACAGATTCAAGGTGATTGGCAAAAGAACCGAAGGCGACATGAGGAAAAACTTTTTTACGCAGCGAGTGGTTAGGATCTGGAATGCGCTGCCTGAGAGGGTGGTGGAGGCAGATTCAATCTTATCTTTCAAAAGGGAGTTGGATAAGTACCTGAAGGAAAAAAATTTGCAGGGCTACGGGGAAAGGGCGGGGGAGTGGGACTAGCTGAAGTGCTCTTGCAGAGAGACGGCACGGGCTCGATGGGCCAAATGGCCTCCTTCTGTGCTGTAAAGTTCTAAAAAAAATTCTGTACTATTGAAATGATTGCTGGCTCTTAAAGGCACCGTGTCGGGCTCCCCAGATAGGACAGCTAGTTACAAAATACACATGCAACTGAGTATTTGGACCAGGCTGTCCTAGATTTCACCCTTGGTCTGCACTGAATTACCCTGATCACGGTACAATTGGCTTCAGTGCTCTTGGTTTGGGAAGGGTTGGCAATCGGGTGTTGGAAATCAGCCGGGGTTCGTGTTCCTGAGGTGGTGAAAGGCGCTATATCGATGCAAGTTCTTTTTTTCTATACTCACACGGACTCAGTTGCAAGATGTCCGAGCAGGGCACATAACCGCGAGCTCTTGCTGATGTCTCCGTGGCGATGATGTGCCCAACTCGCAACCGAATGGGAAAGGCATTTCCTAGCTCATCCCCGCTCTTTCCTCGGGGGAATAAAAGGCTTCAAAAGTCGCAAATCCCGCACAAGTACGAAACCTCCAACTGTACTTGTGTATTTGGCTGGGTTTAAGAGACTGTGTCCTTCCCCGAACCTTTCGGTATGGGTTATGCTTAAGGCCCAGAATTGCCCCCATTGTCTGTAACCCTGTACCCCCCCCAACCCTTTATACGCAGGTAACCTTGGGTGTTACACAAACTGTACTCACCAAGGTGTAGGTTTTCGTATCTGGTCAGGACACATTCGACAATCACTGCGTCACTCCCTCACATCCAAGGGACCTCGCACCAGATCTCCCCGAGGCGTGATTATCACCAGTGGGCCGAGGGCTTTGCGACTCATTGGTGGCCATGAGGCGCTTTTGGGAGGTCGCGAGGTCGTGAAAGGCGCGATGGAAGCGGTAGTTTGTTCTTTTCTTCGTGCATTAATGGGAGAGGCAGACAGAACCGCACCAGGAGCAGGTCCTCGGGACAAGTGAAGGGCAGGACACCGATTGCTGAAACTCGAAATCGCTCTCGTTTTCAGGAGGTCACCAGTAAACCCCAAAGCAGTAACTATCTGAATATTCTGAGACTGCGATGTTTAATCCTGATTAATGGCGGTTTTACGAGGGATACTTTGATTTTCTTTGCCGTGGGAGAACTTACTTGATTGCATTTGCATTTCTGACAAGTCACATTCATCAATAAATATTGTCTTCACTTCAATGAGAGCTGGTTATTTGGGAAGAGGGGGGGAAAATCCGTTTCCTGTCACCTTTGACTCTAATCGTACAAGCGCCGAGTGTCGTCAACCATCCGGAAATTTCGATGTGAACATGGCACCGAAACTCTGGATTGTATTGTGGCTGTTTTCCCCTGCGTCCCATGATGTGAGGGGATGACGTTCTAGTGACTCAAGGTTTTCAACCAATTTTTATCAATGGGAAAGCAGAAACCAGGGCACCAGCTCAATCCCACCTCATTCCCAACCCAGGAGCGTCCCGCCCCCAGTCCCCAGGGGAGGGGGGAGGAGCGAGGAGAGGGGGGGGGGGGGGGAGTGGGTAGGGGGGAAGTGGGGGGTTGGGATGGGGAGGGGGAGGAGGGGTAGGGGAGGGGGAGGAGGGGGGGGGAGGGGGGGAGTGGGTAGGGGGGGAGTGGGTAGGGGGGAAGTGGGAGGGAGGGAGGGAGTGGGGGAGGGGAGGGGGAGGGAGTGGGGGAGGGGAGGGGGAGGAGTTGGTAGGGGGGAAGTGGGAGGGAGGAGGGGGGAAGTGGGAGGGAGGAGGGGGGAGTGGGAGGGAGGAGGGGGGAAGTGGGAGGGAGGAGGGGGGAAGTGGGAGGGAGGAGGGGGGAGGGAGGAGGGGGAGGGAGGAGGGAGGGGAGGGAGGGGAGGGAGGAGGGAGGAGGGGAGGGGGGGAGGGAGGAGGGGAGGGGGGAGAGGGAGGAGGGGAGGGGGGAGAGGGAGGAGGGGAGGGGGGGGAGAGGGAGGAGGGGAGGGGGGAGGGAGGTGGGGAGGGAGGGAGGGGGGAGGGAGGAGGGGGGGGGAGGGGAGGGAGGGGAGAGGGAGGAGGGGAGGGGGAATGGGTAGGGGGAAGTGGGAGGGAGGAGGGGAGGGGGGAGTGGGTAGGGGGGAAGTGGGAGGGAGGAGGGGAGGGGAAGTGAGGAGGGGAGGGGAGGGGGAGGAGGGGAGGGGAAGTGAGAGGAGGGGAGGGGGAGGAGGGGGAGGAGGGGAGGGGAGGGGGAGGAGGGGAGGGGGAGGAGGGGAGGGGAGGGGGAGGGGAGGGGGAGGAGGGGAGGGGGAGGAGGGGAGGGGGGGAGTGGGTAGGGGGAAGTGGGAGGGAGGAAGTGGGAGGGAGGGGGGGAGGGAGATGGGGAGGGGGAGGGGGAGTGGGTAGGGGGGAAGTGGGAGGGAGATGGGGAGGGGGAGGGGGAGTGGGTAGGGGGGAAGTGGGAGGGAGGAGGGGAGGGGAGGGGAGGGAGGAGGGGAGGGGGGTAGGGGAGGAGTGGGTAGGGAGGAAGTGGGAGGGAGGAGGGGAGGGGGAGGGGGGAGTGGGTAGGGGGGAAGTGGGAGGGAGGAGGGGAGTGGGAGGGAGGAGGGGAGGGGGCAGTTAAAATGAGGGCGGTGACATCCCCCCCTCTGACCCCGCTGTATTCCCCGCCGTGCTCCGATGTTAACCTGCTCTTGGGAGCAGGCGAGCGGGATACCCGGAGGAAGGCAGTCTGAAATAAGCAGATGGGGGACCCAATCTTTAAGTTGGAGACCTGAGCAGAGGGAGCAGTGATGTTTTCCCTGTCAGGCCAGACCTGCCCGGAGTGAGGTGGGGGGCAGGGAAATCGTAGGGACCGGAAGTGATCCCAGGCAGGTAGGTTTTTAAAAAGAAATGTATTTTAAGTTTTCTTGCGGGCCAGGAGGAGGGAAGGAGCATTTCTCCAGGCCTCACGAGGAGGCCTTGGGCCCCCCTTGTCCCATGCTCCCGCCCCCCCCCCGGGCTTCCACGTCCAGTGCCCCCTCATCCCTCTTACAGGTTCCCCAGCTGCTGCTTCCTGTAGCCAAATTGCCGCTCCCCTCAGCGGAGAAAATTTATGGTATTTGAGATCAGAACAGGAGCCTTGGGCTGATTTCTTTTTGCCTCCTTTGCCCAGGAGCACCGCCACCAGTTCGAGCACACCCCCTTCGCTCGGTCCCTGCTGAAACCTGCGATCAGAGGCCAGAAATAGAACCTGGGATCTTGCTGTTCCGAATAATGTCCCAGCGGGAGAGCGTCTCATTTTATTTACCCGAGAACGGAAGAACAAAACCTTGCGGCCGGTGATCGCTCCTGCCACACAAACAAAAAATAGTTCGCCAAATACATTTTCTCTGTAAGGTAGTTCCGCTTTTAACATTAAAATGGACAACATCCTTTCGCCAATACAAGACAGACACTTTGGTTTATGGTAATTTTAGTGGATTTTTAATATTTTACACAACAGAATTCCTTAATACATAAACTGAGAATCATTCACAGCCTAGTTTTTTTGACACTTTTCTTTTTAAATATCTTTTTTTTTTGTGTTTTTTTTGTTGTTGAAAGAAATCTTTGATATTAACCAACACCATGGAAACTCCATATTTTGAGAACTACATCGTTTCACAAACCAAGGCCAAGCAGGGAGACGATCTACAGACTTCAACAGCTTTGTGCTTTACTGAACAGAAAAAAAGTGAATTGAAAAAAAAACCCATTTGGTTATTGAGCGAGGGAGAGTCGCAACCAGACATATCTGGGTCGAGAGTTTTAAGTTTGTCTGTTTACGTATTCCTGATCAGGATTGCGCCTGTTTTCAGGAAGTGTTTTTGGGAGCCTGTCGCCAGAGCGAACGAATTTGTACTCCGCCCGGGTCCAGGATCCCGAGCACTTCCCGGGTCAAGTGGGAAAGAAACTGAGAATCCCTTCCACGTTACCAAGACAACAGGCCCAAACCTTGAGCATCCACGATGCACCCTCCCCACCCTCTCCCGCCAAACATTCCAGAGAGCTCACATGGTCCTGAACGTCATAAAAAGCCGTCGACACGTTTATTAATCTCTTTCATCCTTTTGCTTAATTTTTAAACATATCAATGGGAGTTCCTCCCACCGCTACTGCCCTCATTCATGGGCGAACTTCCTGATATTATGTTGGTGAGTTCCACACAAATTAACTGCACCCTTGGCTTAGAACATAAAGCACAGAACAAGAATAGGACATCCAGCCCCTGCATCTTCCACTGCCCATGGACACTCTACCCAATCGTGGACTCTACTCACCCACTTAATCTTCTGAGGGAAAGTTCTGTATAAACGCTCCCCGATCCCTAAAGGGAATCAAAGAAAACTGCAGAACATTTATCCATCCTCACATCTCTGCTATTCAACCAAGTCTGCTCACCTCCCCAGCTGCACGAGATCCGCCACGTCCCGTGTACTGCGTGATCCCCTTCGTCTACCTGACACATCACTTCCTCAAATCAGTCCCTTTAAAGCATAAAACTCAAAGGGGGTGGGCGGCGGTGGCGGGGTGGGGTGATTAGACTCTTGTAATATGGTACATTGTCACCACCTGCTCCAAGTTACTCCTCAACCAAATGTTGTAATCTGGGGGTACATCACCACTGACCCCCCATAATGTGATGTCACTGAGTTGCACTGCAGTGATGAATTCTTGGAATTAAATTTACAGGCGCAGGTACAAAGCCCATGTGCCATCAAAAACCCAGCCAGGCAGAGATAGCAAGAAGGTTTCTCATGTGCCCAAAATAGATTTGAACCACATTCACGAAGGCGGAAGTTCAAAAGGACGAGGGTCAGACTCGCTGCGCCAATAGAGCTTAACTCAGTGAAAGAGTACGATCTGGATCCTAACCCAGGTTACAGCGATGGGCATCAGTGCCAAACACACAACTAGTGCCCATCATATCTATCAGTATTTTAAATATTCAAATGATGAATATCGAGACATTAATTTTTCAGTGTTCACCACCAAGGAGAGGGCTGCTAGTCCTGTGAATGGACAGCCCATGTATGTCAGACACAGCACGGGTTAGATACAGAGTAAAGCTCCCTCTACACTGTACCATCAAACACTCCCAGGGCAGGTACAGCATGGGTTAGATACAGAGTAAAGCTCCCTCTACACTGTCCCATCAAACACTCCCAGGGCAGGTACAGCACGGGTTAGATACAGAGTAAAGCTCCCTCTACACTGTACCATCAAACACTCCCAGGGCAGGTACAGTACGGGTTAGATACAGAGTAAAGCTCCCTCTACACTGTCCCATCAAACACTCCCAGGGCAGGTACAGCACAGATTAGATAGAGAGTAAAGCTCCCTCTACACTGTCCCATCAAACACTCCCAGGGCAGGTACAGCACGGGTTAGATACAGAGTAAAGCTCCCTCTACACTGTCCCATCAACCACTCCCAGGGCAGGTACAGCACGGGTTAGATACAGAGTAAAGCTCCCTCTACACTGTCCCATCAAACACTCCCAGGGCAGGTACAGCACGGGTTAGATACAGAGTAAAGCTCCCTCTACACTGTCCCATCAAACACTCCCAGGGCAGGTACAGCACAGATTAGATACAGAGTAAAGCTCCCTCTACACTGTCCCATCAAACACTCCCAGGGCAGGTACAGCATGGGTTAGATACAGAGTAAAGCTCCCTCTACACTGTCCCATCAAACACTCTCAGGGCAGGTACAGCACGGGTTAGATACAGAGTAAAGCTCCCTCTACAATGTCCCATCAAACACTCCCAGGGAAGGTACAGCACGGGGTTAGATACAGAGTAAAGCTCCCTCTACACTGCCCCATCAAACACTCCCGGGGCAGGTACAGCACGGGTTAGATACAGAGTAAAGCTCCCTCTACACTGTCCCATCAAACACTCCCAGGGCAGAAATCAAGAGTAAACAAAAATTATTTTATAGTGATCTGAGAGAAAGACCTTCATTCCAATTGCTTGAGCCGAACGGAAATTCAAATTAGAAAGGTGAAAGGATATTTCAACGTGAAGTAACGAGGCTATCTCACCTATCTATCACTCACACTTCTCTCCATATCCCAGTGCATAGTAACTAGACCTGCACATCACATACCATAGCAACCAAGCTCCTCCTATCCTAAACTCTAGCAACTAGGCCTCCATATCCTGTACCATAGCAACCAGGCCTCTTGTTTCCTATACCATAGCAACCAGGCCTGGATCCCCATCCTTCCTTTGCACGCGCCTTGAACAATTATGATTTTCTCCTGGGAAAGTTTTAATAAATGAAATAAAGTTTTAAAATGAAGACAAAACTGTGGAAGTCTCCTAAAAGTGAGAAACTGCTAGACGCAGAAGCAACAACACAAATCTTATCCATACCGAGCAAGGAACAGAAAGTGAACATAGGGATTTGTTGGATCTGTTTGTTTTTAAACACGCACGCACGCACACACTTTACATAAAGCCCATTTCAAAATTTCTATATTGCTTTTCAATAAAGTTGGGGGGTTTTTTTGTTTAAGAAAAAGAATTGTACAGAGAGGTTCACTTAGTGCTTTAAAAGAGAAAGCCGCCACCAAGCTGATAGAACGGTGCAAAGTGTTGCTGAGGACATTAACACGCTAACTGCACGATACAAGCGCACGCTGACCGATACTCTGCCTATTTACACTTATATACAATAAGGAAGACCTTACATAGAGTTTTTTTCCTATTTTTCCTACTTTTTTTTTTGCAAGGTGTGGCATGCTACATACCTTCCTCCCACCTCCACTGCAACCCCCTCCCAAAAATAAAAACTGGGACGCGGTCATCTTTTCAGAAGAATATAAAATCAACCATGGACCATCGCCTCAGACCCCAACTTCATGGAGATGCAGCCTCACAGATGAAGTTTGATTTCGCTTTAGTGGAACGATGGGCTGAGAGATTCATGACCTCATTTAAAAAAAAATTCATGCTCGGGATTGTGGGCGTCTCTGGCAAGGCCGGCATTGATTGCCCGTCCCCTAGTTGCCCCGAGAAGGTGGTGGTGAGCCGCCGCCTTCTTGAACGGATACAACCGAGGGCAGGTTAAGAGTCACCCACGTTGGGTGTGGGGCCAGAGACACAGCGGCTCAGACCAGGTAAGGACGGCAGGTTTCCTTCCCTAAAGGGGACATTGGTGAACCGGTTGGATTTTTAATGACAGTCTGAGTGAGGCTGAGATGGGGGTGGGGTGGGGTGAGGGGGGGGGGGGTGGAAGTGAGGGTGAGGGTGAAATGGGGGTAGGGTGGGGTGAGGGGGGGTGGAAGTGAGGGTGAGGGTGAAATGGGGGTAGGGTGGGCTGGGGTTGGGTAGGGTGGGGCGAGGGGGGATGGAAGTGAGGGCGAGGGTGAAATGGGGGTAGGGTGGGGTGAGGGGGGGTGGAAGTGAGGGTGAGGGTGAAATGGGGGTAGGGTGGGGGTGAGGGTGAAATGGGGTAGGGTGGGGTGAGGGGGGGTGGAAGTGAGGGTGAGGGTGAAATGGGGGTAGGGTGGGGTGAGGGTGAGATGGGGTGGGGTGGGGTGGGGTTGTGTAGGGTGGGGGGGGGGGGTAGTGCTAAAACTGGCCTCACCACCCCAAGCTATGAGGAGAAAAACATTCAGCCCGCTAGATCGCCACCCAGTAACTCCTGCTAGAAGGAGCAGGCGTGGGGATTATGGGCGAGGGTGTGATGGGCTGTGAAGTCGCCTGTGGTTGGATGTCTTCCCAACACTCACCGTCTAGGCATGAAGAACGGCCACTAGAGTGACCTCCCCCAGTGGCCGCCTGTGGCTGTGCCACTCACCGGACAACAGGAGAAAAATAAAACCTGGGGTGGGGGAGGGGGGCGAGGAGTTGAAGATTTAAATATCCAAGTTGGTTGCCAGCTAGGGAGATTGTTGACTGCTGGACAACACAAACTTTGCACACAACCTACAGAATCAGAGCAAGCATGATCTACTCCAAGCACCAACATCTAGAACATTATCAGACCTGTCGCCAGATCTTAAGCCCCTAAACCACAGCAGTGTAGACGGAGGGGCACATAGAGCATTAGACAGGATCACAGTGCTGAGCAAATTGAAAGTAATTGTTACATTGGTGGAGATGGATTAGATTGCTCATCCAATAATATAACCACTACACTACCATAATTAAATTCATTCAAACATTCATTCATAATTTATTCATAAATATATGAAAATAATTAACATCTTACGCCACTTTACCAGCCAATGTTTCTCTCTCTCGTTATTGGACGGGGGAGTTCACGGTGATGCATTACAGGTTTCATTTTAAACATAGGGGCCATAGATTTAAAGTAATTGGTAGAAGGATTAGAGGGGAGTTGAGGGGAACTTTTTTCACCCAGAGGGTGGTGGGGCTCTGGAACTCACTGCCTGAAAGGGTGGTAGAGGCAGAAACCCTCATCACATTTAAAAAGTACTTGGATATGCACTTGAAGTGCCGTAACCTACAGGGCTACGGACCAAGAGCTGGAAAGTGGGATTAGGCTGGAGAGCTCTTTGTCGGCCGGCACAGACACGATGAGCCGAATGGCCTCCTTCTGTGCCGTAAATTTCTGTGATTCTATGATTCTTATAGATGGCCCTCTTGTTGTTCCTCTGATGGGGGGTGTCTGGTGAACTGGGACTGTTTCTATGAATTGTTGTTTCGCTCTGAGTGACCTGAGACCCTTATGGAATGGGACACTAACGGACTTTTCTCCCATCCAGTATGCAGTGATTGCTCACTCGCTCTCTCTGCTAATCAGTATTAAAAATTTAGTACTCATTCTTGGGATGTGGGTGTCACTGGCAAGGCCAGCGTTTATCGCCCATCCCGAGTTGCCCTGGAGAAGGTGGTGGTGGTGGGCCACTCCCTGTGGGAGCGAGTTCCACATTCTCACCACTCTCTGGGTGAAGAAGTCTCTCCTGAATTCCCGATTGGATTTATTAGTGACTATCTTATATTTATGACCACTAGTTTTGGTCTCCCCCCACAAGTGGAAACATCTTCTCTACGTCCACCCTATCAAAACCCTTTCATAATTTTAAAGACCTCTATTAGGCCGCCCCTCAGACTTCTCCTTTCTAGAGAAAAGAGGCCCAGCCAGTTCAGTCTTCTCCAGTGCCTCTATATCCTTTCTGTAATATGGTGACCAGAACTGTGCACAGTGCTCTGAGTGTGGTCTAACCAAGGTTCGATACAAGTTTAACATAACTTCTCTGCTTTTCAATTCTATTCCTCTAGAAGTGAACCCCAATGCTTGGTTTGCTTTTTTTAGAATGTGCACAGGAAGGCCCCTGGCAGATTCAAAAGGGATATCCTGTGTGGCATTGGCTGGTAAGGGTGAAAGGTCATATCCTTTCAGGCTGGCTAATGCAATAAATAACAGTCATAGTGCACGTGAACCGAGGGATCGAGCAGAACAAACCACAGTTAGACGAAGGCCCAGGAATTCACTGCATAGTCTACACAATGCAGAACCCAGACCATCACCTCCTCGCAGACCCCTGCATCAAGAGCTGAAAGTCGGAATATTTTTGTGCAGTGTGTGCATGCAGTGTGTGTGTGTGAGTGTCTGTGTGTGTGCGTGTGTGAGTGTGTCTGTGTGTGTGCGAGTGTGAGTGAGTGTGTGTGTGAGTGTGTGTGAGTGTGTGTGAGTGTGTGTGAGTGTGTGTCTGTGTCTGTGTGTATGCGTGTGTCTGTGTGTGTGCGCGAGTGTCTGTGTGTGTGCGTGTGTGAGTGTGTGTGTGAGTGTGCCTGTGTGTGTGCGAGTGTGAGTGTCTGTGTGTGTCTGTGTGTGTCTGTGTGTGTGTGCAGTGTCTGTGTGAGCGTGAGTGTCTGTGTGTGCGCGTGTGTGTCTGTGCAGTGTCTGTGTGTCTGTGTGCAGTGTCTGTGTGTCTGTGTGTGCGCGTGTGTGTGTGTGTGTGTGCAGTGTCTGTGTGTGTGTGAGCGTGAGTGTCTGTGTGTGCGCGTGTGTCTGTGTGTGTGTGAGCGTGTGTGTACACTTCAGTGGAGGAGAAAAGTTTGAGAAAGAGAATGATACAAAAATAAAAAGCGCAAGAATGTGTGTGAGAGACACAGACACACACAGTCAGACACAGTTTCTGGGTGTATCAGAGATGGCACAAGACTCATTTTCTCACATGAGAATAATTCACAGAAAAAAAACTCAAGAATAAATATACATTGCAAAAATACTAAGGCTCCCTCCTCAGGTAGAAAGGTGTCAGGGAACTAAGGCCCAGGGATGGCTTTCTAACCAACCCCTGGTAAACCAAATCATGATTGTCAGAGATGCCATAATTCACTGTTGCTACAATTGGGGGCCGGGAGGGGGTAACGAGCAATGAGACAATAGACTGTGAGTTTTACACACTCCATATACCTGTGCGGGCCAACCACACGGCACCCTGCTCTGTGCGCTGGTTCTGGTTCTGAATTTTGTTGTAAAGTATTCTCGGGCCTGTATGTTTTTGTCCATTTGGGTGCCTGCATGCGCCTTCTTTGTTTTTAAAGATGGAGGGAAGGGGGCAGGACAAGGTGGAGAGAGAGAGAGAGAGAAATAAAATAAAGGAGGTGTTGGGATTGTTTGCTGGGAGGTATTTAGCAGCCACAGTCCTGGTGCGGAGGGGCGGGCTGCTCGTTCAGCTGTGTACCTTGCTTCGCCCCAGTCACCGCAGGGTCTGCCGCGTCTAAGCTCTCCGACATCTTTTCGCAGATGATGTCCACCAGCCGCTCAAACGTTTGTTTGACGTTGATGTTGTCCTTTGCGCTGGCTTCGAAATACTCAAACCCTGCGAGCAAAAAAAGGCAGCAATCGTTTCAGTCAAGAAAGAAAGAAGGAAATTAGGAAAGGAAAGGAAAGGAAGGGAAGGAAAGGAAGAGAAGGGAAGGGAAGGGAAGGAAGGAAAGGAAAGAAGGACTCTTAACTCGCACCAAGTCCTGTTCACCCATCACACCCTGTGCTTGCTGACCTACATTGGCTCCCGGTCCGGCAACGCCTCGAATTAAAAATTTTCATCCTTATTTTCAAATCCCTCTATGGCCTCCTCGCCCCCTCCCTATCTCTCTAACCTCCTCCATCCCTACAACCCTCCGAGATCTGTGCGCTCCTCCAATTCTGGCCTCTTGCGCATCCCCGATTTTCATCGCTCCACCATTGGTGGCCGTGCCTTCAGCTGCCTAGGCCCTATGCTCTGGAACTCCCTCCCTAAACCTCTCCACCTCTCTCTCTGCTGCTTAAAAACGGCCTCTTTGACCAAGCTTTTGGTCACCTTTCTTAATACCTCCTTATATGGCTCGGTGTCAAATTTTGTTTGAGAATGCTCCTGTGAAGCTCCTTGGGATGTTTTTCTATATTCGTTTATGGGATGTGGGCGTCGCTGGCAATGCCAGCATTTATTGCCCATCCCTAGTTGCCCTTGAGAAGGTGGTGGTGAGCCGCCTTCTTGAACCGCTGCAGTCCGTGTGGTGAAGGTACTCCCACAGAGCTGTTAGGGAGGGAGTTCCAGGATTTTGACCCAGCGACGATGAAGGAACGACCGATATATTTCCAAGTCAGGATGGTGTGTGTGACTTGGAGGGGACCTTGGAGGTGGCGGTGTTCCCATGCGCCTGCTGCCCTTGTCCTTCTAGGCGGTAGAGGTGGCGGGTTTGGGCGTTAAAGGTGCTATATAAATGCAAGTTGTTGTAGGCAGTGGGATCTGACCACAACCTTAGCTGTGTCAGCCGTGCTCAGTGGGTAACACACTCGCCTCTGAGTCAGAAGGTTGTGGGTTCAAGTCCCACTCCAGGGACTTGAGCACATAAAGCTAGGCTAACACTCCAGTGCTGTGCTGAGGGAGTGCCGCACTGTCGGAGGTGCCGTCTTTTGAATGAGACGTTAAACTGAGGCCCCGTCTGCTCTCTCAGGTGGACGTAAAAGATCCCATGGCAACTATTTCGAAGAAGAGCAGGGGAGTTCTCCCCGGTGTCCTGGGGCCAATATTTATCCCTCAACCAACATAACAAAAACAGATTATTTGGCCATTATCACATTGCTGTTTGTGGGAGCTTGCTGTGAAATTGGCTGCCGCGTTTCCCACATTACAACAATGACTCCACTTCAAAAAGTACTTCATTGGCTGTAAAGCGCTTTGAGATGTCTGGTGGTCGTGAAAGGCGCTATAGAAATGCAAGTCTTTCTTTCTTTTTTATACAGTAACAATACAATGGCGTTAGACTTCTACTGGTGACCTTACCTAGATGATCAGCCAACTGCTTCCCTCCCTCTGCTAACACCACACGCTCATCTTCCATGTCACACTTGTTTCCAACCAGCAAGACCTGGGCATTGTCCCACGAGTAGGTCTTAATTTGGGTTGACCTGTGAGGAACAGAGAACAATGCATTTAAACATACTTGAGGAATGAAAATAGCAAACAGTTTCCATGGGAAGGTTCCTTCATTACACAACCGGGAAGACCGTACACGGTTAGCAACGCCAACAGCAGTGAGAAGATGATCAGTCACAGGATGGTTACCAAGGGGCTCCCACAAACAGCACTGTCATAATGACCAGATAATCTGTTTTAGTGATGTTGGTTGAGGGATAAATATTGGCCCCAGGACACCGGGGAGAACTCCCCTGCTCTTCTTCGAAATAGTGGCCGTGGGATCTTTTACGTCCACCTGTGAGGGCAGACGGGGGCTCAGTTTAACGTCTCACCCGAAAGACGGCACCTCCGACAGTTCTCCCCGGTGTCCTGAGGCCAATATTTATCCCTCAACCAACTTCGCTAAAACAGATTATCTGGTCATTATCACAATGCTGTTTGTGGGAGCTTGCTGTGCGCAACTTGGCTGCCGCGTTTGCTACATTACAACAGTGACTACACTCCAACAAGTACTTCATTGGCTGTAAAGCACTCTGGGATGTCCTGAGATTTTGAAAGGAGCTCTGTAAATGTTAGTCTTTCTTTCTTTCACCGGTGTCTCTGAGTCGTGCCATGTTACCATGGAAACAGCCTAGGAGCAGACATTTTGTGAGCACCGGCCTTGATATAGCAGACGAAACGTGGTCCAGTGACATTGTGGATGCGGATGCAGCCCACAGTGCGCTTCCTCGACTGACTGCCTCACTTGAGGGAGAATTCGACACAAAATGGTTTCCGCTGGAGGACAATAAGTGACTGAGAGACCTGTGCACGTCTCGCTCGGCACAATAGTTGGGGCTTATGGGACAATTCTGTCGAATAAGCTTCCACTTTAAGCAAAACCTATTCTTCTTTCACTCCCCTATAACAGGTTCCCGACAGCCAACACAAGTTGTCCTGCTCTAGGCCACCCACCATATCCCTCAACCCCACCCACCCACCGTATCCCTCAACCTCACCCACCCACCGTATCCCTCAACCTCACCCACCCACCATATCCCTCAACCTCACCCACCATATCCCTCAACCTCACCCACCATGTCCCTCAACCCCACCCACCATATCCCTCAACCCCACCCACCCACCATATCCCTCATCCCCTCTCTCTCTCCAGAAACACATGTAATTGTCTCTTGACCCCATTTATACTGTCAATGCCCGCTTCAATGTCCTTCCCTGGCAACTTCACAGCTCTATCACTCGTTTGATGAATTCCCTCCTTACTGCCACGTTATTCTTAAACTTATGTCCCCTGGGATT
Organism: Squalus acanthias; assembly: GCA_030390025.1. Lineage (NCBI taxonomy): Eukaryota > Metazoa > Chordata > Chondrichthyes > Squaliformes > Squalidae > Squalus > Squalus acanthias. The sequence continues at coordinate 38,938,664 of CM059443.1, forward strand.
TGACGCTTTCCTCGCAGGGGACAACTTATCTGGATCAACTTTGGTCAATTCCCTTCATTGAGCTTGACATAATTCAATCCGGTCCCCTCGAAGTCTCCTTCTTGTCCAAGGAAAGCAAGTCTGACTTCCTTAACATTTCCTCGGAACTGAGACCCCTGATATCCGAAATCACTCTGAATCTCTCCAGGGAGCTCACATCCTTCCCAGGAGGGATTCGCAATCCTTCACCCATATTCGTCCGTAAGAGGAGATTTAATCGAGGTGTTCAAAATCAGGAAGGGTTTTGATACAGTAAATGAGGGGAAACTGTTTCCAGTGGCAGGAGGGTCGGTAACCAGAGGACACAGATTTAAGGTGATTGGCAAAAGAACCAGAGGGGAGATGAGGAGAATTTTTTTTCCGCAGCGAGTTGTTGTGATCTGGAACGCGCTGCCTGAAAGGGCGGTGGAAGCAGATTCAATAGTAACTTTCAAAAGGGAATTGGAGAAATACTTGAAGGGGAAAATTTGCAGGGCTCTGGGGAAAGAGATGGGGGAGTGGGACTAACTGGAGAGCTCTTTCAAAGAGCCGGCACAGGCACAATGGGCCGAATGGTCTCCTTCTCTGCTGTATCATTCTATGATTTACAGCTCTGTCCTGCCAGGCACCCGTGGATTACCTACCAGTCCTGGACAGCGTTGAAGGATTCTTCGTTAGTAATGTCATACATCAGGATAAAGCCCATGGCACCACGGTAGTAAGCTGTGGTGATGGTCCTATACCGCTCCTGGCCAGCCGTGTCCTGCAATAAGCACAAGGGAAGAACATTCATTAAACTCTCCACCGCAATGAAAGAGATTATGCGGGGTGAGTTATATCTCCACACCTCAGTAAACGTTACTTGGTTTTTGAGCAACAACAACCATGTGCATTTATATAGCGCCTTTAACATAGTAAAGCATCCCAAAGTGCTTTACAGGGGCGATTATCAAACAAAAATTCACCGAGCCAAAGAAGAAGACATTAGGACAGGAGACCAAAAGCTTGGTCAAAGAGGTCGGCTTTAAGGAGCGTCTTAAAGGAGGAGAGAGAGGCGGAGAGGTTTAGGGAGGGAATTCCAGAGCTTAGGGTCCAGGCAGCTGAAGGCACGGCCGCCAATGGTGGAGCGATGAAATTGGGGGATGGGCTAAGTCCAGAATTGGTGGAGCGCAGAGTTCTCGGTGGATTGTAGGCTTGGAGGAGGTTACAGAGATAGGGAGGGGGGGGGGGGCGAGGCCATGGAGGAATTTGATGCTTTTGTAATTCCTCAAACACACCTGAGCTGTCGGGAGGAACCCTCCCTCACCCTCCCCCCCCCCCACCCACCTGCCCCATACGGGGACCAAACACCGCAGCACATGTCGCGATATCTTGGACTGCTCGAACATCTCGTAACCGTGAGCCAAAAGCCAGCCGTGTAACCAGTCAGTAGCTGCCTTCTCGTCCAGTGCGCCTGGGGAATGAAATACTTGGCCAATTTTTGATCACGCCGTGTCAGCGTTATCTATGTCTAGGACAGGTGGGGCATGGCTCGATGTAAAGGTTCCTGCTACACTGCCCCAACAATGCATCTCAACCTCATCGCCATCGTCTCGTGGCCTCTCTGAGGGGCACTGACAATTTAATGCCAGCTTCGAACCGAGAAGAGACCACCCTGAATTAATTTCCCGTCGGACCCTCACAGCCAGCAGGCAGATAAATCACCCATCCCATCGCCGTGAGCTGGGGCAAGCAAACTAACAATGGAACCACGGAGATAGTCATCATCTCTTACCCAGATCTGTAGCTTGATCCTCTTTTCATTCCTGTAAATAGTCTTCACTTTGAAGTCGATCCCAACAGTGCTGACAAATGCTGGAGTGAAGGAATCATCGGCGTATCGGAACAGGAACGAGGTTTTCCCGACACTGCTGTTCCCGATGATCAGGATCTTGAACATGTAATCAAAGTTTTGATCTGAGGACTCCTTCTGTCCGAAACGTGGGTCTGTAGCCGAAGCCATCTGCGCAAAGCGAAATTATTCTCATTGACCACAGGATAAAGCTAATGAAACATTTGGATTTATCTCGCACCTTCGCACATCTTTCAGAATCATCCCAAAATGCCTCACTCACAGTGAATTACCTTGATGTACACCGACGGTTGTTATGGAGGCAAATGCAGGAGCCAATTTTCACACTGCAAGAGCCTACAAACAGAATTACATAGAATATACAGCACAGGAACAGGCCATTCAGCCCACCTCGTCTCTGCTGGTGTTTAGACTCCACACGAGTCTCCTCCCATTCCAACTCAGCCTTTCAGCGTATCTTTCTATTCCCTTTTCTCTCATGTTCTCTCCAATTGCAACAAGGCACTCCCTCAGCGCTGCACAGGAATCCTAGTCTAGGTAATGTACGCCACCTGACCTACTTCTTGCTACTCCTCAACATTCTCAAGTTAGATTCTCCCTTCCATTTTCCCCTCTCCTCACTGCAGCCATCCTTAGCAGAGAGCTCCAGACAGATTAGGGATCGGCAACTCTGGTCGGATGTAGTTTCATCACATGACCTCCGGCCTCTTACCGCCCCGCCCCCACACTCCCGCCATTGGTCGCCTGACACGTCCATCCTCGCGGCACCCCGTCCTCCCCCAGCCAATTGGAAAACAAACAGACTCTTCATTACCTGACTGGATGATTCTTGACTGTCGGTCAAACAGCCTTCTGTAGAATCACAGAATCAGAGAACAGTGCAGCACAGAAGGAGGCCATTCGGCCCATCGAGTCTGCGCCGGCTCTTTCGAAGAGCAATCCAGTTAGTCCCGCTCTCCCGCTCTTTCCCCATATCCCTGCAATTTTTTCTCCTTCAGGTATTTATCTAATTCCCTTTTGAAACCTACTATTGAATCTATAGAAATTTGTTCTTTTTAGGTGTTGTTAAGGATTAAATATTGGCCCCAGGACACCGGGGAGAACTCCCCTGCTCTTCTTCAAAATAATGGCCGTGGGTTCTTTTACATCCACCTGAGGAGGCAGACGGGGCCTCGGTTTAACGTCTCATCCAAAAGACGGCACCTCCAACAGTGCAGCACTCCCTCAGCACTGCACTGGGAGTGTCAGCCTGGAGTGAGACTGGAACCCACAACCTTCTGACTCAGAGGCGAGAGTACTGCCCACTGAGCCACTGGCTGACACCTAGCTGAAGGTGCAAAAGAGATTAACATGGAAGATACCAGCCCTGAGAGGTTATAACTATCAGGAAAGACTTAACAGACTGAGGCACTTTTTTCTACGTCCACCTGAGAGGGCAGACGGGGCCTCGGTTTAATGTCTCATTCGAAAGACGGCACCTCCGACAGTGCAGCGTTCCCTCAGGAGCATCAGACTGGATTTTGCGCTCATCATTGAAGTGGGACGTATTACTGTGTGAAAGGCGCTATATAAATACAAGTTGTTGTCTGTTGGGACTTGAACCCATGACCTTTTGTCTCAGGAGGCGAGAGCGCTACCCACTGAGCCACAGCTGACACCCCTTCCCCATCTCTGAGATTTTTCCCCTGGTTCGCTTGCAGCAGTGTCCGGGAGATTAATCTTTAATTACTGGAGACTCCGGGTCAATCCGGGAGAACTGCCGACCTTACCCCTGCCTGATTCCTGGGATGGCGGGACTGTCGTATGAGAAGAGATTGAGTAAACTAGGCCTGTATTCTCTTGAATTCAGAAGAATGGGAGGGGATCTCATTGAAGCATACAAAATTATTACAGGGCTTGATAGGATGGATGCTGGGAGAATGTTTCCCTTGGCTGGGGAGTCTAGAACCAGGGGCCACAGCCTCAGGATAAAGGGTAGGCCATTCAGGACTGAGATGAGAAGAAATTTCTTCACACAGAGGGTGGTGAATCTTTGGAATTCTCTACCCTAAAGGGCTGTGGAGGCTCAGTCATTGGGTATATTCAAAACAGAAGTCGATAGATTTCTGACTAGTAAGGGCATCAAGGGATATGGCGATAGGGCCGGTGAATGGAGTTGAGGCAAAAGATCAGCCATGATCTCATTGAATGGCAGAATAGGCTCGAAGGGCCGAATGGCCTACTCCTGCTCCTATTTCTTATGTTCTTATGCAGCTCTCTGCCAGTCCTGCTCCGCGGAAGCAGCCAGTTTAAGTGTAAACGTCTGGCAAAAACCAGGTGGCCTGTAATATCCCAATTGGGGAGAAATGACTTGAACTTATAAAGGGTCATTGTCACTGCAGAGAGCAAATCTTAGAGGATACAGCAGCAACAATCTGCATTTATATAGCGCCTTTAACGTAGTAAAACGTCCCACGGCGCTTCTCTGGAGTGTTACCAGACAAAATTTGACACCGAGCCACAAAAGGAGATATTAGGCCAGGTGAAGAGGTGGGTTATAAGGAGAGCTCCTAAAAGGAGGAGAGAGAGGCGGAGAGGTTTAGGGAGGGAATTCCAGAGCTTGGGGCCCAGGCAGCTGAAGGTACGGCCGCCAATGGTGGAGCGATTAAAATCGGGGGATGCGCAAGAGGCCAGAATAGGAGGAGCGCAGGGATCTCGGAGGGTTGCAGGGCTGGAGGAGGTTACAGAGACAGGGAGGGGGCGAGGGCCATGGAGGGATTTGAAAACAAGGATGAGAATTTTAAAATCGAGGTGTGGCTGGACCGGGAGCCAGTGTAGGTCAGCGAGCACAGCGGGTGATGGGCGAACGGGACTTGGCGTGAGTTCGGACACGGGCAGCAGAGTTTTGGATGAGCTCAAGTTTCCGCAGGGTGCAAGGTGGGAGGCCGGCCAGGAGAGCATTGGAATAGTCGAGTCTGGAGATAACAAAGGCACGGACGAGGGTTACTAGTTAAAAATGAGGAAGTTAGGAGAAAGGGGGTAAAATATTTGGGGTCAAAGGGTAATCGAGCTTGTAGAATAATTTACCAGGCAATGATTGTGTCAATGGGCCGAGACACCATTAGATGCATTTCCAAAGAGAAGGGATTGAAGGAACATGGTGACAAGGTGGGTAGGTGGGTTTGAGATCAATCAAATCAATCATCTTATCCTGGGATGAAGGGGATGACGTATGACGAAAGGTTGAGCAGGTTGGGCCTATACTCATTGGAGTTTAGAAGACTGAGAGGTGATCTTATTGAAACATATAAGATTCTGAGGGGGATTGACAGGGTGGATGCTGAGAGGATGTTTCCCCTAGTGGGGGTCTCTAGAACTAGGGGGCATAGTTTCAGAATAAGGGGTCGTCCATTTAAGATGGAGATGAGGAGGAATTTCTTCTCTCAGAGGGTCGTGAATCTTTGGAATTCTCTACCCCAGAGAGCTGTGGAGGCGGAGTCATTGAATATTATCAAGGCGGAGATTGACAGACATTTGAACTACAAGGGAGTCAAGGGGTATGGGGAGAGAGCGGGAAAGTGGTGTTGAGGACAAGATTGGATCAGCCATGATCTTATTGAATGGCGGAGCAGGCACGAGGGGCCGATTGGCCGACTCCTGCTCCTGTTTCTTATGTTCTTATGTTCTAAAAAGGGGCTGGATGGGTCTAATGACCTTGTCCTGTTCCTAAAAATTCCAGGGGTTAAAGCCCCCCGCCTTCTCTCTATTTGACGCTATGTCCTACTGTAGCAAGGAATACCCCGTGTCCCATTTATATTGAAATCATGACTCTCTAACTCATTGTTCCCCAGGACCTTGAAACTGTGGAACTCCTCCCCTCCCCCGGTCTTTCCTTCCGTCTACAATCTACCGTCTTTCGAAACCCAAGATTGGTTTGCTCCTACTCTTCTCAATCTTGGGGCTGTGTCCTGCACCGTGGGCTTCGGACCTTCACCGGCACATCTCACCAGCAAAACTACACAGTTAATGACCAAAATTAGATATTCTTTTCCTCCTTGGTCATTGGCGCCTGTATGTACCTTAAGAATATAAGAACAAATAGGAACAGGAGTCGGCCACACGGCCCCTTGAGCCTGCTCCACCATTCAATAAGATCATGGCTGATCTTCGACCTCAACTCCACTTTCCCGCCCGATCCCCATATCCCTTGATTCCCCATGAGTCCAAAAATCTATCGATCTCAGTCTTGAATATGCTCAACAACTCAGCCTCCACAGCCCTCTGGGGTAGAGAATTCCAAAGATTCACCACCCTCTGAGTGAAGAAATTCCTCCTCATCTCAGTCCTAAATGGCCGACCCCTTATCCTGAGACTGTGACCCCTGGTTCTAGGCTCTCCAGATAAAAATCGTATGTGAAGAAGGGGAGAGAGAAGAAAGGAGGAGGAAGACTGGAGAAGCTGGGGTTGTTCTCCTTGGAGCAGAGAAGGTTAAGTGGGAGATTTGATAGAGGTGTTCAAAATCATGAAGGGTTTGATAGAGTAAATTAAAAAAAAACTGTTTCCACTGGTAGGAGGGTCGGTAACCAGAGGAGACAGATTTAAGATAATTGGCAAAAGAACCAGAGGCGACATAAGGATAATTTATTTTACGCAGCGAGTTGTTGTGATCTGGAATGCGCTGCCTGAAAGGGCGGTGGAAGCAGATTCAATAGTAACTTTCAAAAGGGAATTGGATAAATACTTGGAGGAAAAGTATGCAGGGCTATGGGGAAAGAGCAGGGGGGAGTGGGACTAATTGGAGAGCTCTTTCAAAGAGCCGGCACAGGCACGATGGGCCGAATGGCCTCCTTCTGTGATGTAAGAATCTAAGATTCTATGGGGGTGTGGGGGGGGAGGGGGGAGAAGGGAGAGAGGAGATGGAGAAGGAGAGAAAGGAAGAGAGAAAGAAAGAGAGAAAGAAAGAGAGAAAGAAAGAGAGAAGAAAGAGAGAGAGAAAGAAGAGAGAAAGAGAGAGAGAAAGAAAGAAAGAAAGAAAGAAAGAAAGAAAGAAAGAAAGAAAGAAAGAAAGAAAGAAAGAAAGAAAGAAAGAAAGAAAGAAAGAAAGAAGAGAAAGAGAGAATATGATTGGGATTCCTACTCTCCAAATGATACTCTTGGCCGATTGGCATTGGGAAACCATCTTGAAAACTCTAAGAAACATCCTAGAACACTCTCTCCGCTGAGTCAGAAGGTCATGGATTCGAGCCCCATCTACAGGACTAGAGCCCATAATCCAGGCTGACACTCCCGGCGCTGCACTGTCGGAGGTGCCATCTTTCAGAGAAGGTGCAAGAAAGATTTATATGGATGTTACCAGAACTGAGAGGTTATAACTATCAGGAAAGACTGAACAGGCTGGGGCTCTTTTCTCTAGAAAAGAGAAGGCAGAGAGGTGACCTGATAGAGGTCTTTAAAATTATGAAGGGGTTTCGATAGGGTAGACGTAGAGAGATGTTTCCACTCGCGGGCGAGACCAGAACTAGGGGCCATCAATATAAGACAGTCACTAATAAATCCAATAGGGAATTCAGGAGAAACTTCTTTACCCAGAGAGTGGTGAGAATGTGGAACTCGCTACCACAGGGAGTGGTTGAGGTGAATAGCATAGATGCATTTAAGGGGAAGCTAGATAAACACATGAGGGAGAAAGGAATGGAAGGATATGTTGACAGGGTGAGATGAAGTAGGGTGGGAGGAGGCTCGTGCGGAGCATATTTGTGTTGGGCTGAATGGCCAGTTTCTGTGCTGTAAAACTCTATGTACATTAGAGTGACTACATTTCAAAAGTACTTCATCGTTGCTGGGTCAAAATCCTGGAACTCCCTCCCTAACAGCACTGTGGGAGCACCTTCACCACACGGACTGCAGCGGTTCAAGAAGGGGGCTCTCCACCACCTTCTCAAGGGCAATTAGGTATGGGCAATAAATGCTGGCCTTGCCGGCGACGCCCACATCCCATAAACGAATAAACAAAAACTTCATTGGCTGTAAAGCACATTGGGACGTCCTGAGGTCATGAAAGGCGCTATAGAAATGCAAGTCCTTTCTTTCCTTCAAATCTGAGGAAGCCCGACTCGCTCCTTCACCCCATAAAGCTCTCTGTCCTCTCTCTCCTCCCCCAAGTTTCAATTTTAAGCTGTGATCTGGCGTTGTTGCAAGGTGGAAACAAACCATGAGTCAACTTAACACTGAATTAACGTCAGCAGCAAGTATGGTGTGACAGCAGGCTCCTGGCAGCTGAGATCTTCATAGGCTCAGTGTGAGAATTTAATTTCACCATGGATACCGGCGGTCACCAGGGCAACGCACCCTGTCGCCACGGATACCCGGTGTCAGGAGGCAGCATGTGCGGTTGGGAGGCGTCACACGAGGTTACCATGGATACCAACAGTTGGGAGGCACCATGAGCTGTCACCATGGATACCAGCGGTTGGGATGTCCCATGTGCTGTCGCCATGGATACCAGCGGTTGAGAGGCCCCATGTGCTGTCACCATGGATACCAGCGGTTGGGATGCATCACACGAGGTTACCATGGATACCAGCAGTTGTGAGGCATCACACGAGGTTACCACGGATACCAGCGGTTTTGAGGCATCACCGACTCTCACCACAGAATATTGGGATTCTATATAATGGGAGTGAGTGGGAAGGGATTTCATCCATTGGGGATTCGGTGCTTACACCAGGTGTGAATTTACCTGCAGTTGGATATATATATTGAACATAGAAAAAGAAAGATGACCCTGAAAGTCCAGCACCTTCCGAGCTGACCCAGCCTGCACTGAATCATACCGGACACCTCCCATTACAGCAACTGTCAGAATGCCCGCTCCCGATCACGACCCATTGATTTCTGCTGGAGCGTCGATGGATGTTGGCATCGAGTGAGGACAAGACCAGGCTCGGTGTAATGCTCCGTTGGGAAATAACTCATCAAAACTCACTGTCTATGCTTACAAATGAAGAATGGCCAGTTGGAGGGAGCAGGATGGAGGGGGTGGGGGGAGGAAATGGGTGTGGGAGCATCTTGTAGATGGTGCACACTGCAGCCACGGTGCGCCGGTGGTGGAGGGAGTGAATGTTTAAGGTGGTGGATGGGGTGCCAATCAAACGGGCTGCTTTGTGCTGGATGGTGTCGAGCTTCTTGAGTGTTGTTGAAGCTGCACTCATCCAGGCAAGTGGAGAGTATTCCATCACACTCCTTACTTGTGCCTTGTAGATGGTGGGAAGGCTTTGGGGAGTCAGGAGGTGAGACACTCGCCGCAGAATACCTAGCCTCTGACCTGCTCTTGTAGCCACAGTATTTATGTGGCTGGTCCAGTTAAGTTTCGAGTCAATGGTGACCCCTAGGATGTTGATGGTGGGGGATTCGGCGATGGTAATGCCGTTGAATGTTAAGGGGCAGTGGTTAGACTCTCGCTTGTTGGAGATAGTCATTGCCTGGCAATTGTGTGGTGCAAATGCTACCTGCCACTTATCAGTCCAAGTCTGAATGTTGTTGCATGTGGGCATGGACTGCTTCATTATCTGAGGAGTTGCAAATGGAACTGAACACTGTGCAGTCATCAGCGAACATCCCCTCTTCTGACCTTATGATGGAAGGATGGGGGAATGGCTGTGGGATGAGGGTCGGGCACAGTTGTGGGATTGGGTAGGGGGGGGGGGAGCGGTGCTGCTGGTACACATATCCCAGGAAGGACTCTGCAACTTCAGGAGAGATGGGGAGGAAATCCCAGAATTCACCGCCATACACACCATTAACTTTGCTCCATCATTGGCGGCCCTGCTAACCATTTCAAACTGGTCCTGGCAATCGTACGTCACACATAGAAAGAAAGACTTGCATTTCTATAGCGCCTTTCACAACCCCAGGACGCCCCAAAGCGCTTTACAGCCAATTAAGTACTTTTTAAAGTGTAGCCACTGTTGTAATGTAGGAAAGGTGGCAGCCAATTTGCACACAGCAAGATCCCACAAACAGCAATGTGATAAATGACCAGAACTCCACTGCTCTTCTTCAAGATAGTGGCTGTGAGATCTTTTAGGTCCAATTCAGAGCACAGACGGGGCCTCGGTTTAATGTATCATCTGAAAGATGGCACCTCCGACAGTGCAGCACTCCTTCAGTAGTCCCTGGAGTGGGACTTGAAATCTACAACCTTCTGACTCAGGCCAGTGTGGTTCCAACTGAGCCACAGCTGACAGGAACATAGGACCAGGAGGAGGCCATTTAGCCCCTCGAGCCTGTTCTGCCATTCAATGAGATCATGGCTGATCTGCGACCTAACTCCATATCCCTGCCTTTGCCCCATATCTCTTAATACCTGTGGTTAACAAAAATCTATCAAACTCAAATTTAAAGTTAACAATTGATCTAGCATCAATTGCCATTTGTGGAAGAGAGTTCCAAACTTCTACCACCCTTTGTGTGTAGAAGTGTTTCCTAACTTCACTCCTGAAAAGGTCTGGCTCTAATTTTTAGACTCTGTCCCCTAGTCCTAGAATCCCCAACCAGTGGAAATAGTTTCTCTCTATCTACCCGATCTGTTCCCCTTAATATCTTGAAAACTTCAACCAAATCACCCCTTAACCTTCTAAATTCTAGGGAATACCACCCTAATTTGTGTAATCGCTCCTCATAACTTAACCCTTGAAGTCCGGGTATCATTCTGGTAAACCTAAGTTGCACTCCCTCCATGGTCAATATATCCTTCCTAAGGTGTGGTGCCCAGAACTGCTCACAGTGCTCCAGGTGTGGTCAAACCAGGGTTTTGTATAGCTGCAGCATAACTTCTACCCCCTTGTATTCTAGTCCCCTAGATATAAAGGCCAGCATTCTATTAGCCTTTTTGATTATTTTCTGTACCTGTCCATGACATTTTAATGATCTGTGTACCAGAACCCCTAAGTCTCTTTGGACCTCCACTATTTCTAGCTTTGCACCATTTAGAAAGTACCCTGTTCTATCCTTTATAGGTCCAAAGTGGATGACCTCACATTTGCCAACATTGAAATCCATTTGCCACAGTTTTGCCCATTCACTTAATCTATTAATACCTTTTTGTAATTTTATGCTTCCCTCTACACTGCCGACAATGCCGCCGATCTTTGTGTCATCAGCAAACTTGGATATGTGGCTTTCCATCCCATCATCTAAGTCATTAATAAATACTGTGAATAGTTGAGGCCCCAACACAGACCCCTGCGGGACACCACTAGTCACATCCTGCCAATTTGAGTACCTGCCCATTATCCCTACTCTCTGTCTCCTGCCGCTCAGCCAATTTCCTAACCAGGTCAATAATTTGCCCTCAATTCCCATGGGCTTCTACCTTAGATAACAGTCTCTTATGTGGGACGTTATCAAATGCCTTCTGGAAGTCCAAATAAATAACATCCATAGACATTCCCCTGTCCACTACTTTAGTCACCTCTTCAAAAAAATGTAATCAGGTTCATCAGGCATGACCTACCTTTCACAAATCCATGCTGGCTGTCTCTGATCAGCTGAAAATTTTCAAAGTGTTCAGTCACCCTATCCTTAATTATAGACTTTAGCCATTTCCCGGCAACAGATGTTAGGCGAACGGGTCAATAATTCCCTGGTTTCCCTCGCTCACCTTTCTTAAATAGTAGAGTGACTTGCATAATTTTCCAATCTAAAAGGAACAGTTGCCGAATAGAGAGAACTTTGGAAGATTATAGTGAGGGCATCTTCACACAAAGGCTAGTGGAAATCTGGAACTCTCTCCCCCAAAAAGCTGTTGAGGCTGGGGGTCAATTGAAAATTTCAAAATTGAGATAGACAGATTTTTATTAGGCAAGGATATTAAAGGATATGGAACCAAGGAGGGTAATTGGAGTTAAGATACAGATCGGCCACAATCTTATTGAATGGTGGGACAGGCTCGAGGGGCTGAATGGCTGCCTCCTGATCCTATGTACCTATTTGTAGAGCACTTTTTACAACTACTAGACATCCCAATTGCTTTACATCCAGTACTTTTTTGAATGTAGTCACTGTTGTAATCTGCGGAATCTGGCAGCAGATTTGCGCACAGCAAGATCCCACGAACAGCAATGAGGGAATGATCAGATAGCGACCCAAAAAACTGCTGCTCAGCTGACGCTGGGGTACAGTACTGGTGGGTACAGGTCTGTCACTGTATAACACTGGGGTACAGTACTGGTGGGTACAGGTCTGTCACTGTATAGCACTGGGGTACAGTACTGGTGGGTACAGGTCTGTCACTGTATAACACTGGGTTACAGTACTGGTGGGTACAGGTCTGTCACTGTATAACACTGGGTTACAGTACTGGTGGGTACAGGTCTGTCACTGTATAACACTGGGTTACAGTACTGGTGGGTACAGGTCTGTCACTGTATAACACTGGGGTGCAGTACTGGTGGGTACAGGTCTGTCACTGTATAACACTGGGGTACAGTACTGGTGGGTACAGGTCTAGCGCTGTATAACACTGGGGTACAGTACTGGTGGGTACAGGTCTGTCGCTGTATAACACGGGTACAGTACTGGTGGGTACAGGTCTGTCACTGTATAACACGGGTACAGTACTGGTGGGCACAGGTCTGTCACTGTATAACACGGGTACAGTACTAGTGGGTACAGGTCTGTCACTGTATAACACTGGGGCACAGTACTGGTGGGTACAGGTCTGTCACTAATACTGGGGTACAGTACTGGTGGGTACAGGTCTGTCACTGTATAACACTGGGGTACAGTACTGGTGGGTACAGGTCTGTCAGTGTATAACACTGGGGTACAGTACTGGTGGGTACAGGTCTGTCACTGTATAACACTGGGGTACAGTACTGGTGGGTACAGGTCTGTCACTGTATAACACGGGTACAGTACTGGTGGGTACAGGTCTGTCACTGTATAACACTGGGGCACAGTACTGGTGGGTACAGGTCTGTCACTAATACTGGGGTACAGTACTGGTGGGTACAGGTCTGTCACTGTATAACACTGGGGTACAGTACTGGTGGGTACAGGTCTGTCACTAACACTATGGTACAGTATTGGTAGGTACAGCTCTGTCAGTGTATAACACTGGGGTACAGTACTGGTGGGTACAGGTCTGTCGCTGTATAACACTGGGGTACAGTACTGGTGGGTACAGGTCTGTCACTGTGTAACACTGGGGTACAGTATTGGTGGGTACAGGTCTGTCAGTGTATAACACTGGGGTACAGTACTGGTGGGTACAGGTCTGTCACTGTATAACACTGGGGTACAGTACTGATGGGTACATGTCTTTTGCAGTATAACACTGGGGCACAGTACTGGTGGGTACAGATCTATCACGGTATAACACTGGGGTACAGTCCTGGTGGGTACAGGTCTGTCACTAACACTATGGTACAGTATTGGTGGGTACAGCTCTGTCAGTGTATAACACTGGGGTACAGTACTGGTGGGTACAGGTCTGTCGCTGTATAACACTGGGGTACAGTACTGGTGGGTACAGGTCTGTCACTGTGTAACACTGGGGTACAGTATTGGTGGGTACAGGTCTGTCAGTGTATAACACTGGGGTACAGTACTGGTGGGTACAGGTCTGTCACTGTATAACACTGGGGTACAGTACTGATGGGTACATGTCTTTTGCAGTATAACACTGGGGCACAGTACTGGTGGGTACAGATCTATCACGGTATAACACTGGGGTACAGTCCTGGTGGGTACAGGTCTGTCAATATAACACGGGGTACAGTACTGGTGGGTACAGGTCTGTTGCTGTATACCACCGGGGTACAGTACTGGTGGGTACAGGTCTGTCTCTGTATAACACTGAGGTACAGTACTGGTGGGTACAGGTCTGTCGCTGTATAACACTAGGGTACAGTACTGGTGGGTACAGGTCTGTCACTGTATAACACTGGGGTACAGTACTGGTGGGTACAGGTCTGTCACTAACACTGGGGTACAGTAAAGCAACATGGTGGCATAGTGGTTAGCACTGTTGCCTCACAGCGCCAGGGACCTGGGTTCGAATCCGGCCTCGGGTGACTGTCTGTGTGGAGTTTGCACATTCTCCCCGTGTCTGCGTGGGTTTCCTCCGGGTGCTCCGGTTTCCTCCCACAGTCCAAAGATGTGTGGATTAGGTTGATTTGGCTATGATAAATTGACCCTTAGTGTTAGGGGGATTAAATACGTGGGGTTACAGGGATAGGGTGGGATATGTGTCGGTGCAGGCTCGATGGGACGAATTGGCCTCTATCTGCACTGTGGGGATTCTGTGAGTACTGATGGGTACAGGTCTGTCGCTGTGTAACACTGGGGTACAGTACTGGTGGCGGCAGCAATTGTAGGGAACAAATTAAGATCAGCAGATACAAAATTACCCAACATCACTTCAGTGCACAGGATGAGATTGATTTTTTCCCTCGTTCATGAGTAACCTTAGCCCAGTGACAACACTGAGCTTTCAGCTCCGTGCCCTCTAACGGGCAGAGACCAGTCCTTGTGCAACCACAGCACACAAACCCTACACCACACCTGCCAGGCTTGTGCCCTCTATTGGGCAGATTATAAATAAACTGAGGGACGAGTCCCTCCAGCACAGAACCACTGCACTCCAGCTGGAAGTCGCTTGCCCTCTATCGGAAAGAAAATGTCACCTAGTAACCATTTTCTAACCATATTTGTGGTTTTATTCATGTGAAGATACGTTGTATATACTGCCCATCCGCACAGAGCACTGAATACATTATACATGCACCGGCACAGTTCACACTGTAATTTGTTTGTAGTTAATTTCTGCAACAATTTATCTAATCCGCTCAGCCAGTGTCCCAATAGGAAATGTGTCAGTGCTTCTCCTTCTCCCCCTCCCCATTCAGCATATCTGCAGTGGAGAGGCACAGGGCGATGCCACTGGTGTCAGTGTCACTGATACTGGGTAAAGCAGCAAGGCTCTGCTTCAGAGCAGCTTCAGCACCACGGAAGGTTGCTGCTTTCGGATGTATCTGGTGAAAGCGGCTGCAATGACAAGACAGGCAATGACACAGGACTGGCAGGGATGAATGAACCAAAGATTGCCATCAATTGCAGCATCAGACATTACCAAAAAAAAACACCCTGCGACCTTTTAGAGAAAACAATGCATTGATTATAAGCTTCAATTTGCCTCCCCTTCCCTTCCCCCTTTTCATCTCCCCCAACTCTCTGGCAACCTATGTCAAATGAAGGTTATTAAAAAAAAATTGCAAATATAAACAGAGACGGTGTTGCAATTTAAAAAAATATTAAATGATTAGATTAAATGCAACGATTGCAATCTGATGCCCTGTCCTGTCCTGTGCATTCGGCCCCCCAGTGCCCCCTCCCCTTCCCTTCCCCTTAAACCCTTACCTTTAAAGCGTTTGCCTCAGTGCCAGACTCTGCAAACACTGCAGCACCTGCAGCAGCACCGCGGCTGATTGACAGCTCCGCCTGACGTCACTGCCCGGAGAGCCAGGGAGGGGGGCAGGACCCCGGCTCCATTGATTGATTGACACCTCAAGCAGCCAATAGCAAGCCAGAGCATCCCCAGTCACTGGCTCAAGATGCAGCTTTTTTTTGGGGGGGGGGGGCTTTTTTTTTGTTGTTGGTTATTTTCATTTGCAGCCACCAGCAACCAAATAATGAACCTCAGTGAATTTACATCCGATGTCAGCACTCCAATGCAATAAAAAACTGGGTAAATATTAATTTATTCAACAGCTTATGAATTATTCACACTGACGTCATGAGTGTCCTACCAATCATGACCTGACTAGCATTCGGGCTTTTTTTTGCTTGCTATTTATATTTTTTATATGTTGAACCCAGTTAATCATTAGTGCAAAAACAATTGAACCAGACAGGCGGCTAAAATGTGCAATTTATTGGGAGTAAGCTAGGCCTCATGAATAATTAATTGTTTACATATTAATTATTCATTAGGTTGCATCTCTTTAACACGTCCGCACACGCAAATTTGTTCTATTTCCAACATAATTTAGTGTCAGAATTGGCTCTCCGGATGAACTGAAATGACGAGGCTGCAAAAAAGCAACAAAAAGTGAGCAAGCTCCACTCACTGCACCGTCCTACATAATTAATGACGCAAGGGGGGCTCATGCATAATGCATTACGGGTGACGTCATGCCACGGGTGAGTCCTCCGGCTGCAGCGCCGCCTGTCGGTGGGAGGAGTCGCAGCCACTGCAGCATTGCCTGCTACTTGTCCCTTGGCTGGTAATTGGGGGCTCCAGTGGGTTCCAGTGCTACAGCCAGGCCATAGAAACATAGAAGATAGGAGCAGGAGTAGACCATTCGGCCCCTCGAGCCTGCGCCGCCATTCGATGAGATCATGGCTGATCATCCAAACTCAGTACCCTGTACCTGCCTTCTCCCCAAATCCCTTGATACCTTTAGCTTTAAGAAATATATCTAACTCATTCTTGAATATATTTAATGACTTGGCCTCAACTACCTTCTGTGGTAGAGAATTCCACAGGTTCACCACTCTCTGGGTGAAGAAATTCTTCCTCATTTCTGTCCTAAATGGCTTACCCCTTATCCTTAGATTATGACCCCTGGTTCTGGACTCTCCAACCATCGGGAACATTCTTCCTGCATTTAGTTTGTCCAGACCTGTCAGAATTTTATATGTTTCGATGAGATCCCCTCTCATTCTTCTATACACCAGCGAGTATAAGCCCAATCGACCCAATCTCTCCTCATATGTCATTCCTGCCATCCCAGGTATCAGCCTTGTGAATCTTCGCTGAACTCCTTCCATGGCAAGAACATCCTTCCTCAGATAAGGCGACCAAAACTGCACACAGTACTCAAGGTGTGGTCTCACCAAGGCCCTGTACAACTGCAGCAAGACATCCTTGCTCCTGTACTCAAACCCTTTCGCTATGAAGGCCAACATACCATTTCCCTTCTTCACCGCCTGCTGCACCTGCATGCTTACCTTCAGCGACTGGTGCACAAGGACACCCAGGTCTCATTGCACTTCCCCTTCTCCCAATCTATTGCCATTCAGATAATAGTCTGCCTTTCTGTTTTTGACACCAAAGTGGATAACCTCGCATTTATCCACGTTATATTGCATCTGCCACGCTTCTGCCCACTCACCCAACCTGTCCAAATCATCCTGGAGTTTCTCAGTATCCTCCTCGCAGCACACACGCCCACCCAGCTTTGTGTCATCTGCAAACTTGGAGATATTACATTTAGTTCCCTTATCCAGATCATTAATGTATATTGTGAATAGCTGGGGTCCAAGGACCGAACCCTGCGGTACCCCACTAGTCACCGCCTGCCACTCGGAAAAAGACCCATTAATTCCTACTCTCTGCTTTCTGTCCGCCAACCAGTTCTCTATCCAAGTCAATACCTTGCCCCCAATCCCATGTGCCTTAACTTTACATGCTAATCTCTTATGCGGGACATCAAGATATTAAGGGGAACAGATAGGATAGAAAAATAGAAAGACTTGCATTTCTATAGCGCCTTTCATGACCACCGGATGTCTCAAAGCGCTTTACAGCCAATGAAGTACTTTTTGAAGTGTAGTCACTGTTGTAATGTGGGAAACGCGGCAGCCAATTTGCGCACAGCAAGCTCCCACAAACAGCAATGTGATAATGACCAGATAATCTGTTTTTTTGTTAAGGGATAAATATTGGCCAGGACACTGGGGATAACTCCCCTGCTCTTCTTCGAAATAGTGCCGTGGGATCTTTTACATCCACCTGAGAGCAGACGGGGCCTCGGTTTAACGTCTCATCCGAAAGACGTTTATAGAGAGAAACTATTTCCGCTGGTTGGGAATTCTAGGACTAGGGGGCATAGTCTAAAAGTTAGAGCCAGACCTTTCAGGAGTGAAATTAGGAAACACTTCTACACACAAAGGGTGGTAGAAGTTTGGAACTCTCTTCCGCAAACGGCAATTGATGCTAGATCAATTGTTCATTTTAAATCTGAGATTGATAGATTTCTGTTAACCAAAGGTATTAAGGGATACGGGGCAAAGGCGGGGATATGGAGTTAGGTCGCAGATTAGCCATGATCTCATTGAATGGCGGAACAGGCTCGAGGGGCTGAATGGCCTCCTCCTGGTCCGGTGTTTCAGCCACCTGCTGTCCTGTCAATCGTGGCAGACTTATTTTTTAAATGGAAGTTTTGGAGCTGCCCTCGATGACCGCCCGGTGTATAAACTCAGAATCCACACAGCTAGAGTTTCTCTTTGCCTGACATGGAGTGCACACTCTCTCCCCACAGTGACACACCCTATTTACCCAGGCCTGGAAACTTAGGCTCAAGTTTCGCACAACTAAGATTTAGTGTCTTGACAACCTATGAGCAGGTTTAGCTCAGGTTAACCAGCTAAAGCTGGAGCAGCCTACCAGCACAGAGCACTGATACACTTTCCTCTGCTTGTCCTGCCAGGACCATGCCAGGACCATGCTACCATTAGCTTGCAGGACTAACTGGAGCCAACTGGAAGAAGCCCACTCCTATTGGCAGGTCTCATTACTACATCAGGCTGGTTGGTCAATCACATGTTCTCAAGATGTCCCAAAGCGCTTCACAGCCAATGAATTACTTTTTCAGTATAGCCATTGCTGCTTTGTAGGTAAACGACGCAGCCAATTTACACACAGCAAGATCCCACAAGCAGCAATGAGTCCCGTTCACCCATCACCCCCTGTGCTCGCTGACCGACATTGGCTCCCAGTCCGGCAACACCTCAATTTTAAAATTCTCATCCTTGTTTTCAAATCTCTCTATGGCCCTCGCCCCTCCCTATCTCTGTAACCACCTCCAGCCCTACAACCCTCAGAGATCTCTGCGCTTCTCTAATTCTGGTCTCTTGTCCCTCAACGATTTTAATCGCTCCACCATTGGAGGCCGTGCCTTCAGCTGCCGAGGCCCTAAACTCGGTAATTCCCTCCCTAAACCTCTCCACCTCTCTCTCTCCTCCTTTAAGACGCTCCTTAAAACCGACCTCTTTGACCAAGCTTTTGGTCGCCTGTCCCAATATCTCCTTATGTGGCTCGGTGTCAAATGTTGTATGACACTCCTGTGAAGCGCCTTGGGACGTTTTACTACGTTAAAGGCGCTATATAAATGCAAGTCGTTGTTGTTGTGTCTGTTTTGGTGGTGTTGGTTGAGGGATAAATGTTGGCCACTGGGAGAACTCCCCGATCTTCTATGAAGAATGCCATTGGCTCTTTTATGCCCGGCCGTGGGCAATGGCAGGCTCACGCCCTGAAACGAGGGAGGTCTCCACTAGCTCACGGCTTGGCTGGTAGCTCTCTCTCCCCAGTCGTCAGCCGTGGCTCAGCGGGCGGCGCTCTCACCTTCTGCGTCAGGACGTCATGGGTTCAAGTCCCCGCTCTCGGGGACTTGGGCACAAAATTCCAGGCCGACACTCCCGGTGCGGTGCCGAGGGAGCCGACTTCCGCATGGTACGTTAAACCCAGAACCCGTCGGCTCTCTCAGGTGATCCCACGGCCACTATTTCGAAGAAGAGCAGGGCGAGTTCTCCCTGGTGTCCTGGGGCCAATATTTATCCCTCAACCAACATCACTAAAACAGATGATCTGGTCATTATCACAATGCTGTTTGTGGGAGCTTGCTGTGCACAAATTGGCTGCCGCATTTCCTACATTACAACAGTGACTACACTTCAAAAAGTACTTCATTGGTTGTAAAGCACTTTGGGATGTCCTGAGGTTGTGAAAGGCGCTATAGAAATGCAAGTCTTTCTTTTGTTAGAAGGTCATGGGTTTAAGCCCTACTAGGGTCGCCAACTCTGTTTGGACATATTCCTGGAGGTTTCATCACATGACCTCCTGCTCCATCCAGTCAAACAACCTTTTTTTTCCATCGCTAATATTTTTATAACTCATAAACAAAAAAGTTAAAATAAAATGAAAACACAATTTTTTCTAACAGTCAAATGAATTTTCTTTCCAGGTGTTGCTCGCTGCAGTGTCCTGGAGGTTAATCTTCAACTCCTGGAGACTCCAGGGCAATCCTGGACAGTTGGCAGCCCTGAGCCCCTCTCCAGGATTTGAGTGGGTTATCTTGATTAACAATGCACTGAGGGAGTGCTGCATTGTTGGAAGTGCCACATTTTGGATGAGATGTTAAACCAAGCTCTGTTTGCCGATTCAGGTGGGCATAAAAGAGCCAATGGCATTCTTCATAGAAGATCGGGGAGTTCTCCCAGTGGCCAATATTTATCCATCAACCAACACCACCAAAACAGACACAACAACAACGACTTGCATTTATATAGCGCCTTTAACGTAGTAAAATGTCCCAAGGCACTTCACAGGAGTGTCATACAACATTTGACACCGAGCCACGTAAGGAGATATTAGGACAGGTGACCAAAAGCTTGGTCAAAGAGGTAGGTTTTAAGGAGCGTCTTAAAGGAGGAGAGAGAGGCGGAGAGGTTTATGGAGGGAATTACCGAGTTTAGGGCCTCGGCAGCTGAAGGCACGACCGCCAATGGTGGAGCGATTAAAATCGGTGATGGACAAGAGGCCAGAATTAGAGAAACGCAGAGATCTCTGACGGTTGTGGGGCTGGAGGTGGTTACAGAGATAGGGAGGGGTGAGGCCACAGAGAGATTTGAAAACAAGGATGAGAATTTTAAAATTGAGGTGTTGCCAGACTGGGAGCCAATGTCAGTCAGCGAGCACAGGGGGTGATGGGTGAACGGGACTCATTGCTGCTTGTGGGATCTTGCTGTGTGTAAATTGGCTGCGTCGTTTACCTACAAAGCAGCAATGGCTATACTGAAAAAGTAATTCATTGGCTGTGAAGCGCTTTGGGACATCTTGAGAACATGTGATTGACCAACCAGCCTGATGTAGTAATGAGACCTGCCAATAGGAGTGGGCTTCTTCCAGTTGGCTCCAGTTAGTCCTGCAAGCTAATGGTAGCATGGTCCTGGCATGGTCCTGGCAGGACAAGCAGAGGAAAGTGTATCAGTGCTCTGTGCTGATAGGCTGCTTCAGCTTTAGCTGGTTAACCTGAGCTAAACCTGCTCATAGGTTGTCAAGACACTAAGTCTTGGTTATGCGTAACTTGAGCCTAAGTTTCCAGGCCTGGGTAAATAGGGTGTGTCACTGTGGGGAGAGAGTGTGCACTCCATGTCAGGCAAAGAGAAACTCTAGCTGTGTGGATTCTGAGTTTATACACTGAGTCATCGAGGGCAGCTCCAAAACTTCCATTTAAAAAATAAGTCTGCCACGATTGACAGGACAGCAGGTGGCTGAAACACCGGACCAGGAGGAGGCCATTCAGCCCCTCGAGCCTGTTCCGCCATTCAATGAGATCATGGCTGATCTGCGACCCAACTCCATATCCCCGCCTTTGCCCCGTATCCCTTAATACCTTTGGTTAACAGAAATCTATCAATCTCAGATTTAAAATGAACAATTGATCTCGCACCAATTGCTGTTTGCGGAAGAGAGTTCCAAACTTCTACCACCCTTTGTGTGTAGAAGTGTTTCCTAATTTCACTCCTGAAAGGTCTGGCTCTAACTTTTAGACTATGCCCCCTAGTCCTAGAATTCCCAACCAGCGGAAATAGTTTCTCTCAATAAACGTCTTTCGGATGAGACGTTAAACCGAGGCCCCGTCTGCTCTCTCAGGTGGATGTAAAAGATCCCACGGCAGTATTTCGAAGAAGAGCAGGGGAGTTATCCCCGGTGTCCTGGCCAATATTTATCCCTTAACAAAAAAGCAGATTATCCGGTCATTATCACATTGCTGTTTGTGGGAGCTTGCTGTGCGCAAATTGGCTGCCGCGTTTCCTGCAACAGTGACTTCAATTCAAAAAGTACTTCATTGGCTGTAAAGCGCTTTGAGACGTCCGGTGGTCATGAAAGGCGCTATAGAAATGCAAGTCTTTCTATTTTTCTATCCTATCTGTTCCCCTTAATATCTTGAAAACTTCGATCAGATCACCCCTTAACCTTCTAAATTCCAGGGAATACAACCCTAATTTGTGAAATCTCTCCTCGTAATTTAACCCTTGAAGTCCGGGTATCATTCTGGTAAACCTACGCTGCACTCCCTCCAAGGCCAATATATCCTTCCTAAGGTGTGGTGCCCAGAACTGCTCACAGTACTCTCGGTGTGATCTAACCAGGGTTTTGTATAGCTGCAGCATAACTTCTACCCCCTTGTATTCTAGTCCTCTAGATATAAAGGCCAGCATCCCATTAGCCTTTTTGATTATTTTCTGTACCTGTTCATGACATTTTAATGATCTATGTACATGGACCCCCAAGTCTCTTTGGACCTCCACTGTTTTTAGCTTTTTACCATTTAGAAAGTACCCTGTTCTATCCTTTATAGGTCCAAAGTGGATGACCTCACACTTGCTAACGTTGAAATCCACTTGTCACAGTTTTGCCCATTCACTTAATCTATTAATATCGCTTTGCAATTTTATGCTTCCATCTACGCTGCTTACAGTGCCACCTATCTTTGTGTCATCGGCAAACTTGGATATGTGGCTTTCCATCGCATCATCTAAGTCATTAATAAATACGGTGAATAGTTGAGGCCCCAACACAGATCAAACAAGAGGAATTTTGAGAAAATCAGTTAATTTAGAAGTTCAGCGTGGAGTGGAGTGGAGGGAGAGGGACATCTCTCATTCTCTCATACAGTGTCAGTCATGGCTCAGTTGGTAGCACCCTCGCCTCTGAGTCAGAAGGTTGTGGGTTCATAGTCCCACTCCAGAGACTTGAGCACAAATATCTAGGCTCACACTTCAGTGCAGTGCTGAGGGAGTGCTGCACTGTTGGAGGTGCCGTCTTTCAGATGAGATGTTAAACCCGAGGCCCCGTCTGCTCTCTCAGGTGGACATAAAAGATCCCGTGGCACTATTTCGAAGAGGAGTTCTCCCCAGAGTCCTGGCCAATATTTATCCCTCAACCAACATCACTTAAAAGAGATGATCTGGTCATTATCACATTGCTGTTTGTGGGAGCTTGCTGTGCGCAAATTGGCTGCCGCGTTTCCTACATTACAACAGTGACTACACTTCAAAAAGTACTTCATTGGCAGTAAAGCGCCTTGGGACGTCTGGTGGTGGTGAAAGGCGCTGTAGAAATGCAAGTCTTTCTCATTTAACTGGCTGTTCAGCGGAGAATTCAAAATGGCGGCTTCAGCACCTGCTCGCACTGAATGTCAGAGTTAAATTCATGTGGTCCGTCCGCGGCAAACAGGAAACAGCACTTTTCTTCAAGTGTGGTGTCAGGTAATCGGGAGATTGCAAGTTCGTGTGAAATAAAACCAGACTCTCGCTGTGTACAGAGACCGATTTAGTGGCCAAGGAATACCACGTACTGTAGTTCACAGAAGTGCTGAAGGGAAGCAGCAAGAGCGTGGTCGCATCATTTGTTGGTGGTATTAAACCACAACAACTTGCATTTATACAGCGCCTTTAACATAGTAAAGCGTCCCAAGGCGCTTCACAGGAGCGATTATCAAACACAATTTGACACCGAGCCACATAAGCAGAAATTAGGACAGGTTTTAAGGAGCATCTTAAAAGGAGAGAGAGGTGGTGAGGTTTAGGGCGGGAATTCCCGAGCTTAGGGCCCAGGCAGCTGAAGGCACAGCCGCCAATGGTGGAGTGATGGAAATCGGGGTAGGCAAGAGGGCAGAATTGGAGAAGTGCAGAGATCTCGAAGGGTTGTAGGGCTAAGATGCCAAAGTAGGGATTTGAAAACAATGATGAGTAGAATGGGCCTATATTCTCTGGAGTTTAGAAGAATGAGAGGTGATCTCTTTGAAACGTATAAAATTCTTAGAGGGCTTGACAGGGTAGATGCTGGGAGGATGTTTCCCCTGGCCGGAGAGTCTAGAACCAGGGGTCTCAGAATAAGGGGTCGGCCATTTAGGACTGAGATGAGGAGAAATTTCTTCACTCAGAGGGTTGTGAATCTTTGGAATTCTCTGCTCCAGAGGGCTGTGGATGCTGAGTCTTTGAGTATATTCAATGCCGAGATCGATAGATTTTTGGACTCTAGAGGAATCAAGGGATATGGAGATCGGGCGGGAAAGTGGAGTTGAGGTCGAAGATCAGCCATGATCTTATTGAATGGCGGAGCAGGTTTGAGGGGCCGAATGGCCGACTCCTGCTCCTATTTCTTATGTTCTTATGTTTTAAAATGTTAAAATCGAGGCGTTGCTAGACTGGGAGCTAAAGTAGGTCAGCAAGCACAGGGATAGACCTTCAGCGAAGTTTAAGGCACAGCCCCAGTTCCACAATACCACACGAGTACAATCAGCGTATTATTGAAAACTTTATATTGAGCAGTGTGTGCATATATTACATCTACAACATCTTACAGGTAGAGATACTACTCTTATACTCTAAATCAGAGCTTTAAACAGGGACCCCCGCACCACTCCTTCAGGAAAGATGCTCCTATACAGACCGGAATAAATAGTAAACTTAATTACAACAATTACACAGAGTGAAAACAAGAGAGGAGAAACAAATAATTAAAATTAAGGGTTGCGAAAAAAAAAATTCTACATTTCTTGGACATTAACATTGATACATAACAGGGCGATCGAGAAATATTAACTCCATCCCAGCACCCCTCCCGTTCCTGACACAAATACTTTTTTTTGTTGTAAAGCTGTGTGTGAAAAGACGTTCTCTGTCAATAATGACATATATGTTTCTGTTCCTTAATGTACGGGAAAATACGTCTCATTTCTTTACGCGTGTATGCGTGCGTTGAGCTCGAGTTGGAAGGTTGTGGAAAGGTTGGCCGGACGCGGAATGGCACGGGGTAAGTGGACAGGGGGCAGCCCAGTGGCACTGGTGACTGGGGGGGGGGGGGGCGGGTCTCCGTACCTAACTGTTGTCAGGTGGGCACTTTGCCCTTGTCCTGTGTGGCATGGCGTCGGAGCTTGGTATTTCGTTTAGGATGCTGGACCGGCGAGGTCATGGTCGGCGCTTGGCAACACTTATAACGTCTCTTGGTCGGCGACGAAGGCACAGGCTGCACCCATTGGCACAGAAATAAGGTTAGAGTTTGGGAAGCGCATGTGGGGAGGGGGGGGAGGGTTAGCGTGAAATGAAATAACTCAAGAGCCTGCTGTGGTTCTTCAACACCTGGAACTAGCCGAACCCGCGTGAGAGTGCTCCTGCTGAGACGGAGGATACGTGTGTCTTTTAGTGGGGTGTTGTGCCAGGTAATGCACACCGTACTGCCCTGGCGCCATTGATTCACTGGATAAACCAAATTCTGTCCCATCAACCAAGGGCGACCGGGAAAGTGTGACAGCAAGTTAAGTGTGACACTTGCAGGAAGTGTGCGCCATCTGCAAAATATACCATAGATAGGCAAATTGTCGGCCTAAATATGCCTTAACGTTGGTGGTTAACAGATGATAGTAACTCTGATGGTGACTATTGAATGGGAGACTCTTCCAGAGGTAAGCGGCCCCTTCGAGAGCTGGAGCAAGACTGCTGGGGTGGTTTTGATGTGGGTTCCAAAAAAAAGCACACCATTTCAAGAAATCGGATCCAACCTCAGTGACCATTGAGCCTCAACTTATTCCCGAGGCGAATGGGTTAATTCTACTCTGGTGATGAGGACGAGGGAACGCTCTCAGAACCATCCTGTTGGCCTGTGGGACCTGCGATCAAACACGTTCACGCAGAAACGGGGCCAATCCAGCTGGATCCTGGAGCTTGCCCATTGCAAACATGAGGAGCTGCTCCAGGTTCTGCTGCCGGGGCTGATCGCTGCCTTTGCGCGAAACGGGTCACCCGCCAAGATACGGGTTAAGCAGTGGGCTGAATTTCACGGAGAAGTGCTGAGATTCTGCTTCTCGTGGAACTTTCACCCTGCAGTCAACCAGCCTGAGGCACATTCACATGGGAGGTTTCAGACTCACCGCAGTTCATATACTTCAGAACACTGGCTGAAGGGTCCAGCTCAATCCAAACCCAAGACTGTTGAACTCAAGAGGAACATCCAAATCATTGAGTTGCTGGAAAACATACAAACGCCTTGACACAGGTCCAAGTTATTTTTCCCTTCCCAAGTAGAGGTTTAAAGCAGGGAATGGTTCTAATCTCACACAAAAACAGCTGGCTGCCCAAGGGACAAGCGGAAGGGGATCTGGTCACCATGACAGGCAAATGTTATGTTTATGAACATGCCAAAATGTGGTTGATATTTAACCGCCCTCTGAAGCGGCCTAGCAAGCCACTCAGCTGTATCAAGCTGCAACAGAGAATGATACTGGGCGGGCCACTTGGCTGCGGCCTAGGCATCGAATCAGAACACAGCGAAGGCTCAGCCAGCCCAGTCGATGACCCTGCAAAGTCCTTGACCGTCGCTGGGTCAAAATCCTGGAACTCCCGACTCAACGGCACTGTGGGAGCACTTACACCGCATGGACTGCAGCGGTTCAAGGCAGCCCACCACCTTCTCAAGGGGCAACTAGGAGATGGGTGATAAATGCCGGCCTTGCCAGCGACGCCCACATCCCGAGAATGAATAATTTAAAAGAAAATCCTCGTCACTCTTGCTGATGTTATTGTCCTCTGACCTTCCTGCATGTTTAAGGCCCTGATGCCTCTATCAGAGTCAGAAAGAAACAGGTGGCAAAGTGTGACCCAGTCCGCTCAATTCCACCGAGTCCCTAAATCAGCTGCCCCTCAAATGACCTTTCACCTTCCCTAACACAAACGAGCAAGCCATGCTATTCTAAAGCATCGTCACAATCGAGCTCAACACCACAAACCTAAGCATTAAAGGGATGGCGCAGCAAGCTTGCATTCCCTGGGTTGGCCTCTCAGACCGCAAATCACACCGCCCCTTTAAAACCAGGGATGGAACAGAAACGAGGGACGCTTCAAAGCTTTAATGCCTGTACTGTGGATTTCAATGCTGCCCTCCACGACCATCGCCCCAGACTCTGGTTCCCCAGCCCAGGACACCCTTACTCTAACTCCATGGTTTTGACGGCAGATACATTCAGTGCTTTAAAGCTCAGGTTTGTCTCAGCCAGTTCCAGGCTGGGGTCTTTTTTTCCCCCTTTCTCAAAAAAAACAAGAAACATACGAATCGGGAAAGGGAAAATAAATAAAAATGATTTCCTGTTGTGCAGAATTTTCTTCAGATTGGAAACGTGGTTTGGAGCAACAAAGATTCATCCTCTGTAACACAACGGGGATTGAGGGACGCGCGGATGAATGCTGATAAGAGGACAAACTCGGCACGGAATCCTCTGAATTGGATCTGCATAGTGGAAGGAATCCCAACCACCTCTGACTCTGGCCTTTCCTGTACCCCTCAAATGTCCAGATTCTAGCCGATGGAGCCCCTTCCTTAAACCCCGCTTCCCCCACCCACCTCTTCCCTCCCTGCCTGCCTCAAAGTCTCCTCAAAAAATCTGTCTTTTTTTCATCTGGCTTTCACCCGACTCTCCCAATATTACTGGATGCACGCTCTCCTCTGTGACGCACCCTGGGGCACTCTCTCTTACAGTACGGGTTCTGTACAAGCCGTTCAATGGGACGGCGCCAGGGAATTCTGGGCTAATTTTCACGACCTTGCTAAAGTCGTCAAAATGGACGCATTTAAAAAGGAAGCCACTAAGGGTGCCAAAGGCAAACTTGGGGCCGGAATTAATCCAGTTGGGGGGGGGAGGGGAAAGGGGAGATGGACCATTAAAGCAGCTCTGCACACGGCGCAAAATGTCCTACTTCCTTTGGTGCTCCGATTGAAGAGAAATTGCAGGCAAATCCTGCCATCCTTATCACTAGCCTTCGTTGCCTTCGCCAATGTATCTAGAGCACGGGTCACCATTCACGTGCTGCAATTAGCCCTGGTTTCACAGTAAAGCTTTGGTACAGTTCTAGAGACTGTTATCTCAGGGGCAGAAGGGGGCCTTCTTATCAGTCATTAAGGTACTGTGCACAGCTCTGGTCTCCATATTATAAATTACAGAGGCGCTGGAGAAGGTGCAAAACAGATTTACTAAAATGATACCAAAACTGAAGAGTTTATACCTATCAGGAAAGACTGAACAGGCTGGGCCTCTTTTCTCTAGAAAAGAGAAGGCTGAGGGGTGACCTGATAGAGGTCTTTTTATGAAGGGGTTCGATAGGGTAGACATAGAGAAGATGTTTCCACTTGTGGGGGAGACCAGAACTAGGGGCCATCAATATAAGATAGTCACTAATAAATCCAATCGGGAATTCAGGAGAAACTTCTTCACCCAGAGAGTGGTGAGAATGTGGAACTCGCTACCACAGGGAGTGGTTGAGGTGAATAGTATAGATGCATTTAAGGGGAAGCTAGATAAACACATGAGGGAGGAAGGAATAGAAGGATATGTTGATAGGGTGAGATGAAGAGGGGTGGGAGGAGGCTCGTGTGGAGCATAAACACCGGCATGAACCAGTCGGGCCGAATGGACTGTTTCTGTGCTGTAAATACTATGTAAGATACCCCTTCCAAGCCAGTGTGGACACAATCTCAGGCCACTTCATTTTCACTTCCAATTCAGCAATTAAGAGTGCCTCTCCTTTAACTTGTAACCTTTCCTTGCAATATCTCAGTTTTGCATAGCTAAACTTCCCCTTCGAGGGGTTCCCCTGGTTCCTTCATCCTCATCCCAAACATCGGCCCCTGAAGGGCATGTTTATCTTAAAGGGACAGGAGTAAAAATATACCAAAGCCCCCTTCACAATGATTGACGTGAAAACAAGCTCTTATTCCATTGGTTTGGCTAAAGGTTAGAGATAGTTAGTGTCCAAACTCAACATGTACTGCTAATGAGTTCTGTGACACACACACCCCCCCAACCCTGAGCCCCACTCACCCATCCACTCCACCGAGTCTGCAATAATGAGGTTTTGTTTGTTGTTTGGTAAATATTCCCCCCCCCCGCGCCTCGCCGCCACCCCCCCAAACCCCTGCGTTACCTTTTAACTAAGAAACTAGCACTGGTTGGTGTTTGGGCAGTAAATTCATGCAGATTTTCGAATGATGTAGTGGGAGCAGAGAGAGACAGACTGTAACTGAAAACCGAAATCGCACTTTAACCAGCGTGAAATATTCCCCCGTCACACCTCACACACACAAACCTCAGAGACACACACACACAGGCACACAGACACACACACACAAACCTCACATACACATACACAGACACACACACACACACACAGACCGAGACACACAGACAGAGACACACAGACAGAGACACAGACACACACACAGACACCACACACACACACCTCATGTACAGACACAGACACACAGACACAGGGCAGCAGTCAACATGGTCCAATCCAAGGCTCACATAATCACAAGTCAAATTGTGTAAAAAAAATTGCTAAAAATATTCATTTAAGAAAAATACAGATCACTTTTTTTTTTAAAAGGATTGACGAACCCTCCTTTTAAACGTTTTTTTGTACCCGAATAAAAGTCCCGTTACGCCGCTGACAGTTTACAATTCAATTAAAAAAGCATCTGATTTCTTGTGTTCTCCAGTCTAGTCCGTGCAGTGCTTGACTCAGTGCCACGATCGAACGTTTCAACCCCTTCCAGTTCGAGCGACAGTTCTCAGCAGACCAGCGACTACTGCACTCTTGCTTTGCCACATGCACCCTCTTCCCCAGCTATATTTTAAAACATTTTTTTCTTCTTTTTTAAAACATTTTTTTTGCTGAAAATATTAAAAAAATGGAAAATATAAACTTTTCTCTCTCTTTCTCTCCAAGCTGGCTTCACGCTATTTCTTCCCGACTCCGTCCACTTTCCTTTATTCCTCCCGCAGGTTTAGTTCGGCACCATTGCTTGCCAGCGACTTTTTTTCTTTTTAATTATCTCCACCTCTCGCCCAGAGAGAGAAAAATCACCGCACCGTGTGTGTCATTTTTGGTTGCTTACAACTGTTGTGGCTGCCTCCGGCCAAATTGTCTCTTCCTGTCTCAACAAAAAAAAAACAGGGACCAGCTAGCAACAAAAGATCCCAGCCGCTTGACATTTAAAGCAACAGGTGATTTGTGTGCTTCCATACCAGAAAAATAAAGAATTTATTATATAATATACAATGTCTCCATCTCGTTATGTGCCCAGTGGAAGATCTGCAACGTTGCCTTCCTTGTTTACAGGATTTTGTGTTCTGCTTTGCTCCATCTCTTCCAGCGTCTCCTCTGGAAGCTGTTTGGGTTCCTTGGGAGGCTGGATTTTGAGCCGGACGCTCGGGTTGGTGACGCGCTCCTGATGCCTGCTGTCTGGTGTGCTGCTATCCGAATCCGGTGAAGTGATGGCCAGCTCGCTGTCGTGGGTCACCGTCCGGGACAGCGGGCTGCTCCCACCTCGCCAGCTGCTGGAGGTGGTGGTGGTCTTGCTGGTGTCCTGGCTCTCGGACGACTCGGAGAAATCGGTGTCCAGGCTCCCCGGGCTGCTGCAGCTGTGCATCTCCTCAAACGAGCTAATCTCCGTGCTCTTCCTGCTGTGCCGCTCCGTGTCCCCGGCGATGTCCAGCAGGAAATTATCGCTGACCACGTGCGGATCACCTTTCTGCAGCTCCAGCGAGGTCGGGGAGGGCGGAGTGCGAGGGACCATGCTGTGAAACCAGTCGCGGTTGTCTTCCAGGTTGTCCAATATCTCTTTGGCATCTGGATACACCAGATCGGCCCAGGTCTCCCAGAGAGGATGCACGATGAAATCAATAAATCCAACCTGTCAGAGTGGGGAAAAAAAGGAAAATCTAATCAGGAAAATGGTTTCCACCATTTCTATTTCCATTTTCTCCCTTATGTCCTAGGAATTTGGAGTCGTTCAGCCACTCTGTTCAATGAGATCACGGCTGGTCTGCACCTCAACTCCATTTACCCGCCTTTGCTCCATATCCCTTCCTACCCTTACC
Organism: Squalus acanthias; assembly: GCA_030390025.1. Lineage (NCBI taxonomy): Eukaryota > Metazoa > Chordata > Chondrichthyes > Squaliformes > Squalidae > Squalus > Squalus acanthias. The sequence goes on from CM059443.1 coordinate 38,969,516, forward strand.
CAACAAAAGTCTATTGATCTCAGTCTTGAAACCTCCAAGTGACCTTTAGGGGGAGAGAGTTTCAGATTTCCACTACCCATTGTGTGAAGAGCGCTTCCTGACATCACCCCTGAATGGCCTGGCTCTAATTTTAAGGTGACGCCCCCCCTTGTTTGAGGACTCTCCCCACCAGAGGAAATAGTTTCTCTGTATCTGCACCCTCTTCTGCTGGGATGTGACCCAGAAATGTCCCCCTCCCCCTCTACCCACCACAGACATATTCCTGGAGCTTTTGTCACAGGACCACCTGCCTCGCCCAGTCAAATAGCCCTTTTTAGCATCTCCAATATTTTTATATTTAATTTCTCAAAGAAACGAAGACAGACTTGCATTTCTATAGCGCCTTTCACAACCTCAGGATGTCCCAAAACGCCTCACAGCCAACAAACTTCTTTTGGAGTGTAGTCGCTGTAGTAATGTGGGAAACACGGCAGCCAATTTGCGCACAGCAAGGTCCCACAAACAGCAATGTGATAATGACCAGAAAATCTGTTTTAGTGATGTTGATTGAGGGATAAATATTGGCCCAGGACACCGGGGAGAACTTCCCTGCTCTTCTTCAAAATAGTGGCCGTGGGATCTTTTACGTCCACCTGAAAGGGCAGACGAAGCCTCGGTTTAATGTCTCATCCGAAAGACGGCACCTCCAACAGTGCAGCACTCCCTCAGCACTGCACTGGGAGTGACAGCCTAGATTATGGGCTCAAGTGGAAAAAAAACACACAATCCTTTTACCCCCCATATGATTTTTCTCCCAGAGTCTCACAGGAAATTCATCTTTAATTCCTGGAGGCTCCAGGTCAGTCCGGGAGGGTTGGCAACCAGTGATTGAATCCTCTGGCATAATATTGGAGAAATGGCCAGTAGAGGGCAGTGGAGGTTTGCAGAATGAGCCTTACTGTTTAGAACCAGTTTGCTTCTCAACTGTAATTAGAGTTCATTGTAATCGTTTGATATTTCCGAGCTGCTGCCAATTTACTTTCAATATTTTTCTTTTCAGTTGTGAATTTTGATAACCTGAATGGGGAAACAGGTTTAAGGGACATACCGAATCCAACAGTGTGTGGGAGCTGGATTAACATCAGTAGAGATACAGTCAGTGACACAGGGCGCTGGGGGAGAGGGGTTACTGAGTGACAGTGTGAGGGAGCTGGATTAACATCAGTAGAGATACAGTCAGTAACACAGGGCGATGGAGGTGAGGGGTTACTGAGTGACAGTGTGAGGGAGCTGGATTATTATCAGTAGAGATACAGTCAGTAACACAGGATGATGGGGGTGAGGGGTTACTGAGTGACAGTGTGAGGGAGCTGGATTATCATCAGTAGAGATACAGTCAGTAACACAGGGTGCTGGGGGAGAGGTTACTGAGTGACAGTGTGAGGGAGCTGGATTAACATCAGTAGAGATACAGTCAGTGACACAGGGCGCTGGGGGAGAGGGGTTACTGAGTGACAGTGTGAGGGAGCTGGATTAACATCAGTAGAGATACAGCCAGTGACACAGGGCGCTGGGGGAGAGGGGTTACTGAGTGACAGTGTGAGGGAGTTGGATTAACATCAGTAGAGATACAGTCAGTAACACAGGGCGCTGGGGGAGAGGGGTTACTTACTGTGTGACAGTGTGAGGGAGCTGGATTAACATCAGCAGAGATAGTCAGCAACACAGGGCGCTGGGGGAGAGGGGTTACTGAGTGACAGTGTGAGGGAGCTGGATTATCATCAGTAGAGATACAGTCAGTAACACTGGGTGCTGGGGGAGAGGGGTTACTGAGTGACAGTGTGAGGGAGCTGGATTAACATCAGTAGAGATACAGTCAGTGACACAGGGCGCTGGGGGAGAGGGGTTACTGAGTGACAGTGTGAGGGAGCTGGATTAACATCAGTAGAGATACAGCCAGTGACACAGGGCGCTGGGGGAGAGGGGTTACTGAGTGACAGTGTGAGGGAGTTGGATTAACATCAGTAGAGATACAGTCAGTAACACAGGGCGCTGGGGGAGAGGGTTACTGAGTGACAGTGTGAGGGAGCTGGATTAACATCAGTAGAGATACAGTCAGTGGGACACAGCGCTGGGGTGGAGGTGGAGGGATTACGGAGTGACAGTGTTAATTGTCCAACTCCAGTTGTCCTGAGGAGGTGATGGTGGGCTTTCTCATTGAACCGCTGCAGTCCGTGTGGTGATGGTGCTCCCACAATTATGACCAAAAGAGAGGGGTTTTGAACCCACAACCTTCTGACCCAGAGGCGAGAGCTACAGACAGATCACCACTGACCCACAATAGGTGGGGAAATAATGTGCGGCGACTTGCGAAGCATCACCAACTCTCCTGGCGGTTTCATCACACGGCGCACCGCCTCCCACAGCCCCGCCCCCACTCTCCCGCCATTGGTCGCCCGACACGTCCATCCTGACGGCGCTGCGCCTTCTCGCGGCCAATCAGAAAGCGAACAGACTCTCGGTTCCCCGATTTGATGACTCTTGACTGTCAATCAAACAGCCTTCTCTCCCCAACTCTAATATTTCTTCTAACTAATCAAGAAAAGTGTACAAAGAAAATGATAAAAACACACGATGTTTTTTTAACGCCCCTCTGACTTTTCTCCCGGGTGTTGCTCGCTGTAGTGTCCCGGAGAATAACCTTCGATTCCTGGAGACTCCCGGCCAGTACTGGAGGTTTGGCATTCAACCCCGAGTACTTGTCCTTGTCCCTCCGCCGCCACCGAGATTCAGCCGACTAACCTGGGTATTCTCGATGGAAGCAGTGTGCTTGTCGCACATCGGGCTGATTTCCATCCCCCGCTCGCGCTCCCGATCACCCTGTTGGAAGAACTCCAACATTATTTTATCCACCCAGTCCCGGTAAATGTGCAGGGGCTTGGTGGGATTGCTCAGGTCAGCGCAGTGCACCATATTCTGCAGAACCTGCGGAGAAGAACATCAAAAACTTCAGCACAAAGTCCACAGGACGCGATTCAGAAAGGTGGGTACAGGTCTGTCACTGTATAACACTGGGGTACAGTACTGGTGGGTACAGGTCTGTCACTGTATAACACTGGGGTACAGTACTGGTGGGCACAGGTCTGTCACTGTATAACACTGGGGTACAGTACTGGTGGGTACAGGTCTGTCACTGTATAACACTGGGGTACAGTACTGGTGGGTACAGGTCTGTCCCTGTATAACACTGGGGTACAGTACTGGTGGGGACAGGTCTGTCGCTCTATAACACTGGGGTACAGTACTGGTGGGTACAGGTCTGTCGCTGTATAACACTGGGGTACAGTACTGGTGGGTACAGGTCTATCATTCTATAACACTGGGGTACAGTACTGGTGGGGACAGGTCTGTCGCTCTATAACACTGGGGTACAGTACTGGTGGGTACAGGTCTGCCACTGTATAACACTGGGGTACAGTACTGGTGGGCACAGGTCTGTCACTGTATAACACTGGGGTACAGTACTGGTGGGTACAGGTCTGTCACTGTATAACACTGGGGTACAGTACTGGTGGGTACAGGTCTGTCACTGTATAACACTGGGGGACAGTACTGGTGGGTACAGGTCTGTCCCTGTATAACACTGGGGTACAGTACTGGTGGGGACAGGTCTGTCGCTCTATAACACTGGGGTACAGTACTGGTGGGTACAGGTCTGTCGCTGTATAACACTGGGGTACAGTACTGGTGGGTACAGGTCTGTCACTGTATAACACTGGGGTACAGTACTGGTGGGTACAGGTCTATCATTCTATAACACTGGGGTACAGTACTGGTGGGGACAGGTCTGTCGCTCTATAACACTGGGGTACAGTACTGGTGGGTACAGGTCTGTCACTGTATAACACTGGGGTACAGTACTGGTGGGTACTGGTCTGTCACTGTATAACATGGGGTACAGTACTGGTGGGTACAGGTCTGTCACTGTATAACACTGGGGTACAGTACTAGTGGGCACAGGTCTGTCACCAACACTGGGGTACAGTACTGGTGGGCACAGGTCTGTCACTAACACTGGGGTACAGTACTGGTGGGTACAGGTCTGTCAGTGTAGAACACTGGGGTACAGTACTGGTGGGGACAGGTCTGTCGCTGTATAACACTGGGGTACAGTACTGGTGGGTACAGGTCTGTCACTGTATAACACTGGGGTACAGTACAGGTGGGCACAGGTCTGTCACTGTATAACACTGGGGTACAGTACTGGTGGGTACAGGTCTGTCCCTGTATAACACTGGGGTACAGTACTGGTGGGGACAGGTCTGTCGCTCTATAACACTGGGGTACAGTACTGGTGGGCACAGGTCTGTCACTGTATAACACTGGGGTACAGTACTGGTGGGTACAGGTCTGTCACTGTATAACACTGGGGTACAGTACTGGTGGGTACAGGTCTGTCACTGTATAACACTGGGGGACAGTACTGGTGGGTACAGGTCTGTCCCTGTATAACACTGGGGTACAGTACTGGTGGGGACAGGTCTGTCGCTCTATAACACTGGGGTACAGTACTGGTGGGTACAGGTCTGTCGCTGTATAACACTGGGGTACAGTACTGGTGGGTACAGGTCTGTCACTGTATAACACTGGGGTACAGTACTGGTGGGTACAGGTCTATCATTCTATAACACTGGGGTACAGTACTGGTGGGGACAGGTCTGTCGCTCTATAACACTGGGGTACAGTACTGGTGGGTACAGGTCTGTCACTGTATAACACTGGGGTACAGTACTGGTGGGTACAGGCCAGTCACTGTATAACACTGGGGTACAGTACTGGTGGGTACTGGTCTGTCACTGTATAACATGGGGTACAGTACTGGTGGGTACAGGTCTGTCACTGTATAACACTGGGGTACAGTACTAGTGGGCACAGGTCTGTCACCAACACTGGGGTACAGTACTGGTGGGCACAGGTCTGTCACTAACACTGGGGTACAGTACTGGTGGGTACAGGTCTGTCAGTGTAGAACACTGGGGTACAGTACTGGTGGGGACAGGTCTGTCGCTGTATAACACTGGGGTACAGTACTGGTGGGTACAGGTCTGTCACTGTATAACACTGGGGTACAGTACAGGTGGGCACAGGTCTGTCACTGTATAACACTGGGGTACAGTACTGGTGGGTACAGGTCTGTCCCTGTATAACACTGGGGTACAGTACTGGTGGGGACAGGTCTGTCGCTCTATAACACTGGGGTACAGTACTGGTGGGCACAGGTCTGTCACTGTATAACACTGGGGTACAGTACTGGTGGGTACAGGTCTGCCACTGTATAACACTGTGGTACAGTACTGGTGGGCACAGGTCTGTCACTGTATAACACTGGGGTACAGTACTGGTGGGTACAGGTCTGTCCCTGTATAACACTGGGGTACAGTACTGGTGGGGACAGATCTGTCGCTCTATAACACTGGGGTACAGTACTGGTGGGCACAGGTCTGTCACTGTATAACACTGGGGTACAGTACTGGTGGGTACAGGTCTGCCACTGTATAACACTGTGGTACAGTACTGGTGGGCACAGGTCTGTCACTGTATAACACTGGGGTACAGTACTGGTGGGTACAGGTCTGTCACTGTATAACACTGGGGTACAGTACTGGTGGGTACAGGTCTATCATTGTATAACACTGGGGTACAGTACTGGTGGGGACAGTTCTGTCGCTCTATAACACTGGGGTACAGTACTGGTGGGTACAGGTCTGTCACTGTATAACACTGGGGTACAGTACTGGTGGGTACAGGTCTGTCACTGTATAACACTGGGGTACAGTACTGGTGGGTACAGGTCAGTCACTGTATAACACTGGGGTACAGTACTGGTGGGTACAGGTCTGTCGCTGTATAACACTGGGGTACAGTACAGGTGGGCACAGGTCTGTCACTGTATAACAATGTGGTACAGTACTGGTGGGTACAGGTCTGTCACTAACACTGGGGTACAGTACTGGTGGGTACAGGTCTGTCACTGTATAACACTGGGGTACAGTACTGGTGGGTACAGGTCTGTCACTGTATAACACTGGGGTACAGTACTGGTGGGTACAGGTCTGTCACTGTATAACACTGGGGTACAGTACTGGTGGGTACAGGTCTGTCACTGTATAATACTGGGGTACAGTACTGGTGGGTACAGGTCTGTCACTGTATAACACTGGGGTACAGTACTGGTGGGCACAGGTCTGTCACTGTATAACACTGGGGTACAGTACTGGTGGGCACAGGTCTGTCACTGTATAACACTGGGGTACAGTACTGGTGGGTACAGGTCTGCCACTGTATAACACTGGGGTACAGTACTGGTGGGCACAGGTCTGTCACTGTATAACACTGGGGTACAGTACTGGTGGGTACAGGTCTGTCACTGTATAACACTGGGGTACAGTACTGGTGGGTACAGGTCTGTCACTGTATAACACTGGGGTACAGTACTGGTGGGGACAGGTCTGTCACTGTATAACACTGGGGTACAGTACTGGTGGGTACAGGTCTATCATTGTATAACACTGGGGTACAGTACTGGTGGGGACAGGTCTGTCGCTCTATAACACTGGGGTACAGTACTGGTGGGTACAGGTCTGTCACTGTATAACACTGGGGTACAGTACTGGTGGGTACAGGTCTGTCACTGTATAACACTGGGGTACAGTACTGGTGGGTACAGGTCAGTCACTGTATAACACTGGGGTACAGTACTGGTGGGTACTGGTCTGTCACTGTATAACACTGGGGTACAGTTTTGGTGGGTACAGGTCTGTCACTGTATAACACTGGGGTACAGTACTGGTGGGCACAGGTCTGTCACTACCACTGGGGTACAGTACTGATGGGCACAGGTCTGTCACTAACACTGGGGTACAGTACAGGTGGGCACATGTCATTCACTGTATAACACTGGGGTACAGTACAGGTGGGTACAGGTCTGTCACTGTATAACACTGGGGTACAGTACTGGTGGCTACAGGTCTGTCGCTGTAGAACACTGGGGTACAGTACTGGTGGGCACAGGTCTGTCACTGTATAACACTGGGGTACAGTACTGGTGGGGACAGGTCTGTCACTAACACTGGGGTACAGTACTGATGGGTACAGGTCTGTCACTAACACTGGGGTACAGTACAGGTGGGCACATGTCATTCACTGTATAACACTGGGGTACAGTACAGGTGGGTACAGGTCTGTCACTGTATAACACTGGGGTACAGTACTGGTGGCTACAGGTCTGTCGCTGTAGAACACTGGGGTACAGTACTGGTGGGCACAGGTCTGTCACTGTATAACACTGGGGTACAGTACTGGTGGGGACAGGTCTGTCGCTGTATAACATTGGGGTACAGTACTGGTGGGTACAGGTCTGTCACTAACACTGGGGTACAGTACTGGTGGGTACAGGTCTGTCACTGTATAACACTGGGGTACAGTACTGGTGGGTACAGGTCTGTCACTGTATAACGGGTACAGTACTGGTGGGCACAGGTCTGTCGCTGTATAACACTGGGGTACAGTACTGGTGGGTACAGGTCTGTCACTGTATAACACTGGGGTACAGTACTGGTGGGTACAGGTCTGTGACTGTATAAAACTGGGGTACAGTAATGGTGTGTACAGGTCTGTCACTGTATAACACTGGGGTACAGTACTGGTGGGTACAGGTCTGTCCCTGTATAACACTGGGGTACAGTACTGGTGGGTGCAGGTCTGTCACTGTATAACACTGGGGTACAGTACTGGTGGATACAGGTCTGTCCCTGTATAACACTGGGGTACAGTACTGGTGTGTGCAGGTCTGTCACTGTATAACACTGGGGTACAGTACTGGTGGGTGCAGGTCTGTCACTGTATAACACTGGGGTACAGTACTGGTGGGTGCAGGTCTGTCACTGTATAACACTGGGGTACAGTACTGGTGGGTACAGGTCTGTCGCTGTATAACACTGGGGTACAGTACTGGTGGGCACAGGTCTGTCACTGTATAACGGGTACAGTACTGGTGGGTACAGGTCTGTCACTGTATAACACGGGTACAGTACTGGTGGGTGCAGGTCTGTCACTGTATAACACTGGGGTACAGTACTGGTGGATACAGGTCTGTCCCTGTATAACACTGGGGTACAGTACTGGTGTGTGCAGGTCTGTCACTGTATAACACTGGGGTACAGTACTGGTGGGTGCAGGTCTGTCACTGTATAACACTGGGGTACAGTACTGGTGGGTGCAGGTCTGTCACTGTATAACACTGGGGTACAGTACTGGTGGGTACAGGTCTGTCCCTGTATAACACTGGGGTACAGTACTGGTGGGTACAAGTCTGTCACTGTATAACACTGGGGTACAGTACTGGCGGGTACAGGTCTGTCGCTGTATAACACTGGGGTACAGTACTGGTGGGCACAGGTCTGTCACTGTATAACGGGTACAGTACTGGTGGGCACAGGTCTGTCTCTGTATAACACGGGTACAGTACTGGTGGGTACAGGTCTGTCACTGTATAACACTGGGGTACAGTACTGGTGGGTACAGGTCTGTCACTATAACACGGGTACAGTACTGGTGGGTACAGGTCTGTCACTGTATAACACTGGGGTACAGTACTGGTGGGTACAGGTCTGTCACTGTATAACACTGGGGTACAGTACTGGTGGGTACAGGTCTGTCACTGTATAACACTGGGGTACAGTACTGGTGGGCACAGGACTGTCACTGTATGACACTGGGGTACAGTTCTGGTGGGTACAGGTCTGTCAGTGTATAACATTGGTGTATAGTACAGGTCTGTTACGGTATAACACTGGGGTACAGTATTGGTGGGTACTCGTCTGTCAGTGTGTAACACTGGGCTACAGTATTGGTGGGTACAGGTGTCATTGTGTAACACTGGGGTACAGTATTGGTGGGTACAGGTGTCACTGTGTAACACTGGGGTACAGTATTGCTGGGTACAGGTGTCGCTGTATAACACTGGGGTGCAGTACTGGTGGGTACAGGTCTGTCGCTGTATAACACTGGGGTGCAGCTCCGTGTGACGGTATTGCACCTTGTGACTGTTACTGTTTACATATGGTTTGTCATTTTTTAAATATTTACACAGAAAGTGTGTCCAAAAATTGAGACAATTGGAAATTGTTTATGGACGAGACATGTCCATGCAAAGTAGACTTGGAATATAACAGCTGGATGCAGCAGGGGTGCTGCACGGGGGAGTCTGTACCTGAATCCGGTCCGAGTAATTATCCAGCAGCAAGACCCCTAAACTCGTAACTTTCTTCGTCTCCACCATTGTCTTTAAGTCTGCCAACAAGTTCATGTGCTTGGTCATGTCTGTTGCGAGGACCTAGTTCAGGACAGAGCAGAGTTCGAGAGAGAAACATTACCAATTGCAAAATCAAGAGGGAGTCGCACCATCAGGTCCCTTTCAAAGAGGGAGTTCTAGGGTGAAAAATATGTTACATAAGTAGACAATGAATGGAGCAGAATCAACAGGGGTGGAGTTTGGGAGCTGGGAGTGGCCAGAGAATCATCACCTTCAATATCTGGGGAAACAGTGAATAAAGACAAGATTTTTGGAATATACAGACAGTACAAGCTCGACAGAACTCAAAGCTCACGCCGTACTGCTCAGACCTCTCAGAGTCCTGTGTTGGGAGTCCATGTACTGGAAAGGGAGGAACAGGGCTGAGTTATGAGGACAGGTTAGAGGAATTCAATCTCTGCAGTCTAAAGAGAAGGTTAAGGGGGCCTAACTGAAGTGTACCAAATATTAAATGGTAGAGATAAGGTGAACTCAGAACATTACTTCAAGGTACAGTACAGAAGTAAAATACTGCGGACGTTGGAAATCTGAAATAAAATCAGAAAACGCTGGAAATACTCAGCAGGTCAGGCAGCATCTGTAGACAGAGAAACAGGGCTAACGTTTCAGGTCGATGACCTTTCATCAGAACTAGAAAAAGTTGGAGATGTAACAGGTTTTTAAGCAAGTGTAGGGGCAGGGAAAGGGGAGAGAGGGGAGGGGAGAAAAGAACAACAGGGAAGGTCTGTGATAGGATGGAAGGCAAGAGAGATTAAGAGACAAAAGGGATGATGGTGCGAGGCAAAAGGAGATGGTAATGGGACAGGTCAACTCAACATAGAGTTCAACAATTTCAGACCATAACCTCTGCCCCTATCATTTTTTTCTCTCTCTCACATGGCAGCAGTCGATCATTCTGCCAGTGCCATTTACACCTCATCTAGAGTCATCTTTTGTTTCTTAACTTGGCCCATTACCATCTCCTTTCGCCTTGCACCATCATCCCTTTTGTCTCTTAATCTCTCCTGCCTTCCACCCTATCACAGACCTTCCCTTTTGTTCTTTCCTTCCCTCCCCCCTCTCCCTGCCCCTACACTTGCTTAAAAACCTGTTCCATCTCCAGCTTTTTCCAGTTCTGACGAAGGGTCATCGACCTGAAACGTTAACTCTGTTTCTCTCTCCACAGACGCTGCCTGACCTGCTGAGTATTTCCAGCATTTTCTGATTTTATTACTTCAAGGTAATTCAGGACATCAAATTAAATTAATGAAATGTAAATTTAAAACAGATATTAGGCAAGATTTTTTTTTAAATCAAAGGGGGCAAACTGTTTGGAGTAATCCGCCAAATAAGTGTGTTCAAAGTGCAGTTGGTTGCTGGGCTGGCCAAGGGGGCAAGAGTTAGGGTATTAGAGGGTTGAGTTTGGTCCTTGCCGGATCTTAGAGCGAAGTAGCTGCACTCACCATGTCGATGGCCATTTTGCGAAGGTTCTGAAACTGCTTCTTGGTCAGGTTCTGAAAGATGTTGCAGTTCTGCTCCTGGAGTAACTTAAAGCCCACGGCCAAGTGATGGTTCTCCAGTACTGAGGCGTCATTGTACATCAGTGCGAGCTCAGAGTCTGCACAACACAACACAGAGACAGTGGGGGGGGGGAGATAGAGGGAGACAGGGAGCGATAGAAGGAGACCGGGGGGGGGGGGGGGGGGGGGGGAAGATAGAGGGAGACAGGGGGGAGATAGAGGGAGACAGGGGTGGGGGGGAGATAGAGGGAGACAGGGGGGGAGATAGAGGGAGACAGGGGGGAGATAGAGGGAGACAGCGGGGGGGGGGGGGAGATAGAGGGAGACGGGGGGAGATAGAGGGAGACGGGGGGAGATAGAGGGAGACGGGGGGGGATAGAGGGAGACCGGGGGGGGGGGGAGGAGATAGAGGGAGACAGGGGGGGGGGGGGGGGGGGAGGGGGAGATAGAGGGAGACAGGGGGGGTGGTGGAGATAGAGGGAGACGGGGGTGGTGGGGCGGGGGGGGAGATAGAGGGAGACAGGGGGGAGATAGAGGGAGACAGCGGGGGGTGGTGGGGGGGGAGATAGAGAGAGACAGGGAGGGGGAGAGATAGTGGGAGACGGGGGGAGATAGAGGGAGACAGGGGGGTGATAGAGGGAGACCGGGGGGGGGGGGGGAGATAGAGGGAGACGGGGGGTGGTGGGGCGGGGGGGGGAGATAGAGGGAGACAGGGAGAGATAGAGGGAGACAGGGGGGGTGGGGGTGTGATAGAGGGAGACCGGGGGAGATAGAGGGAGACGGGGAGAGATAGAGGGAGACAGGGGGGGTGGGGGTGTGATAGAGGGAGACGGGGGAGATAGAGGGAGACGGGGGTGGGGGGGGGCGGGGGGGGAGATAGAGGGAGACGGGGGTGGGGGGGCGGGGGGGGGGAGATAGAGGGAGACCGGGGGAGATAGAGGGAGACAGCGGGGGAGGGGGGAGATAGAGGGAGACCGGGGGAGATAGAGGGAGACAAGGAGAGATAGAGGGAGACGGTGGGGGGGGGGAGATAGAGGGAGACAGGGAGAGATAGAGGGAGACGGGGGGGGGGGGGGGGAGATAGAGGAGACGGGGAGGGGGAGATAGAGGGAGACGGGGGGGAGATAGAGGGAGACAGGGAGAGATAGAGGGAGACAGTGAGAGATAGAGGGAGACAGGGGGGGATTGAGGGAGATGGGAGAGAGAGCGAGGGGGGGGAAGGGGAAGACAGGTAGAGAAAGTGGGAGATCGGGAGAGATAGGGGAGTAAGGGAGAGGCAGAGTGAGAAAGGGGAGACGAGAGAAAGGCAGAAACAGGGAGAGAAGTGGTGACGGAGAAAGGGATAGAAGCGAGAAAATAGGGATGCAGAGAGATAGAAAGAGAGAGAGAAAAGAAAGAAGGAAACAGGCGCACGCACAGACAGGGAGTCAGCAAGACAGAGGAGGAGAGAGGAGAGAAAACAACATTGAAAGGTAATTATTCAAACATCGAAAACATTTGCAAAAAGCAACAAAGATTCCCATATGTAACAGATTGTTCATTCCTTCAGTACATTAAAATCAAAATCATTCCAGGGAGCATAAATAATAATGATTATTATTTAAAAAAAATTATAGAATAACAGATACCCGGGAGTGAGTTACAGGCTGGAATCTAATCGAGGGGCTCGGAGGTTTATATACAGAATAACAGATACCCAGGAGTGAGCCCCTTGTGTCATCCGTTGCCCTGGGACACTACTCACTGGTATTAATGAGGAACTGGTTCGAGACTCCTGGATGGTCGACATCATGGATTGCAGAGGCGAAGATTGCAGCCAATATCTCAAGATCAGTGAAGACGGCCTGGAAGACAGAGTCAGGAAGAAATCACCGTCCGTCCTTCTGACCATGCTCATGAAAGGTCAGCAGGTTGTCTAACAATCCTGGGATGTATCCAAAGGATCGTTTAACAACATAAATGTGACCGTCTCCAGTGCATGTGCTGATTTGAAACGTTGGCATCTAGTGTCAGGATAAAGCTGTGCGCAAATTGGCTGCCGTGTTTCCTACATTACAACAGTGACTACACTTCAAAAAGTATTTCATTGGCTGTAAAGTGCTTTGGGACGTCCGGTGGTCGTGAAAGGCGCTATAGAAATGCAAGCCTTTCTTTCTTTTAAAGCATTAGCTCATGCAGGTGGTGAGGGATGATGGAGCGACTCAAGTCTGCCCACTCTCTCTTGCTCTTTGCGCTTGTGGATGTCAGGGGAGAATGGGATCAATCTCGGCTGTGAGACTAGAGCATGCAGACTATTTGGCCTTGAAGGGCATTACAGCTGATTCTGATCCCATCCTCGCTTGATACACGTGCAAACTGACAAATGAAAATAAAGTACGGAGACCCTTACTGCAACCAGCGTTGAAACAGACTGACTTGAGTGTAAACTGGGATCGAAACTTTCTCCTCCCTGGTCTGTGGGAGTTGGCGGGACACTCCTGCTCTTGCAATCTTCTCAAACCTGCGCTCCGAAAACTTGAACTCATCCAAAAACTCTGCTGCCCGTGTCCTAACTCGCACCAAGTCCCATTCACCCATCACCCCTGTGCTCGCTGACCTACACTGGCTCATAAGAATATAAGAAATAGGAGCAGTAGTAGGCCATTCGGCCCCTCGAGCCTGCTCCGCCATTCAAGAGGCTCCCGGTCTGGCAACACCTCAATTTTAAAATTCACATCCTTGTTTTCAAATCCCTCCATGGACTCGCCCCTCCCTATCTCTGTAACCTCCTCCAGCCCCACAACTCCCCGAGATCTCTGCGCTCCTCCAATTCTGGCCTCTTACGCACCCCCGATTTTCACCACTCCACCACTGGCCATGCCTTCAGTTGCCTGGGCCCCGAGCTCTGGAAGTGATCGGCATCCCATCCACCACCTTAAACATTCACTCCCTCCACCACCTTGCCAGCGACGCCCACATCCCATGAATGAATAAATACATCTTTTTTTTAAAAATCCCTCCCTAAAACTGTCCACCTCGCTCTCCATTTTTAAGACGCTCCTTAAAACCTACCTCTTTGACCAAGCTTTTGGTTACGTGTCCTAATATCTCCTTACGTGACTCAGTGTCAAGTTTTGTTTGATTACGCTCCTGTGAAGCGCCTTGGGTCATTTTACTACATTAAAGGCGCCATATAAATACAAGCTGTTGTAGTTAAAATCCAAACTTGGCTTCACTTGACCACTATGGTGCTCCTGCAGCTCACCTTCTTCTCCTACCTTTTTAAAACTTGGTGTTTTCCTCCACTGTGGGCCTTGACTTCACCCAAGTTTGCCAATAAGATACCTCAGAGAGGGGTGAATTTTGTCGGGGCTTCTCCTGAAAGTTTGACGGAAACTCGGTGTTCTGCCGCTGGGTCCAAAATCCTGGAACCCCCTACCTAACTTGCCTTCACCGGACAGATAGCAGCGGTTCAAGAAGGCGGCCCATCACCACCGTCGCAAGGGCAACTAGGGATGGGCAATAAATGCTGGCGCCCACAAACCCGGGAATGTTAAAAATGGAGCAAATTCATCCCCTTGAGGTTGAGCTAGGAGCAACCATCTAAAAAAGAAACACAATTCCAAAGCAGTCGACACTCACCTCTAACGCTGGTGACAGTAGCAAGACGTGCGTGGACTGGGTCACATCCGCGGCGTGGTAATTGTTGTGGTAGCTCACGTCAGCATGGTAGTGGTCTTCAAGGGTCACCATGTACGTGAGGAAAGTTTCCACCGGAATCTTAAATGTCTTCAAGAGCTGTCGCTGCTTCAAGGCGAGAGCAAAGAATGGAAGTTCAATGAACAGCTGGGGCCCTTCGATAACACCCCGCCTAAATCACTTTGGAAAATTTGACCTGATCGCTGCAAATTTTCTGGGCAAATTATGAAATGTCTAGAATTAAATCTGAAAATTCCAGAAGGACTGAAGGGGGGTGGGGTAGGGGGCACAGTGGGTTGAGACATTGGCCTTCTCCCTCTGGTACCTTGGTGGAACCCCAGCCCAGACCCCTCTGTCTGGTCACAGTAAGGGTCTTCTGTGGAATGAGCTTGGGGCAGTCTGAATCCAGTTTCTTGTGGGCACAAAAAACACTAAATATTATTCGGCAGCAAATTTCCTGGCCAATATTGTGGCTCGGTGTCAAATTTTTTGTCTTATAACACTCCTGTGAAGCACCTTGGGACGTTTTACTACGTTAAAGGTGCTATATAAATACAAGTAGTTGTTGTTGTTGAGTGGGCGAAACTGTGGCAGATGGATTTCAACGCAGGGAAGTGTGAGGTCATCCATTTTGGACAAAAAATGGATAGATCTGTGTATTATTTAAATGGTGAAAAGCTAGGAACAGTGGCGGTCGAAAGAGATTGAGGGGTCCGTGTACACAGATCACTGAAATGTAGCTTTCAGGTACAAAAAAATAATCAGAAAGGCTAATGGAATATTCGCCTTTATAATGAGAGGGCTGGATTATAAAAGGGAAGAAGTTTTGCTACAGCTGTACAAAGCCCTGGTTAGACCACATCTGGAGCACTGTGTACAGTTCTGGGCACCGCACCTTAGAGCAGATACATTGGCCTTGGAAGGAGCGCAGCGCAGATTCACCAGACTGTTAGCAGGGCTCCAAGGGTTAGATAATGAGGAGAGATTACATAAACTAGGCTTGTATTTCCTGGAATATCGAAGGTTAAGGGGTGACATGATTGAGGTTTTTAGGATTTTGAAAGGAATTGATTGGGTAGATAGAGAGAAACTATTTCTGCTGGTGGGGGGAGTCCAGGACAAGGGGCAAAACCTTAAAATCAGAGCCAGGCCGTTCAGGAGAGAAGTTAGGAAACACCTCTTCACGCAAAGGGTGGTAGAAGTGTGGAACTCTCTCCCACAGAAAGCAGTAGATGCTGGGGCTCAATTAATAATTATAAATCTGAGCGATAGATTTTTGCGAGACAAGGGTATAAAAGGATATGGAGCCAAGGCGGGTGGATGGAGTTAAGGTACAGATCAGCCATGACCTCATTGAATGGCGGAACAGTCTTGAGGGGCTGAATGACCTCCTCCTGTTCCTATGGAGTGAGGGGTAGGGTGAGAGGATGGGGTTGAGATCAATCAGAAAAAGGGGGCAGGGTTGTTGGGGCCTAAAGGGCCTTTCGCTGCTCCATAAATTTCTCTTGCTCCGACATTGGTGCACTGAGTGAACCTGTGAATCCAAGTTGTGTTGTCTTCCTCCTTGGTCGATAGTTGGGCTTCTCTGTGCATTCCTACTGTGTAACCACCATCTACCTCATAGTCTAAGAAATGGCTCAGGTTAGATAACAGTTCCTGGAACTGCACGCAAGGCCTGGTTAGGGTTGCCAACAACGTTCTCGCTAAGCTGCGCGGCCGCCGTCTGGAGGTCGCGCGCAGGCCGCTCACCGGCTTCTACAGGGAAGAAACCGTGCATGCGCGAAAATTTGAATGGACTGCGCACCCAGTTAAAGGGGCCGCGTACTAGAAATAAAAATTAGGGGGAACATTGGTTGCCAACCCTCCTGGATTACCCTGGAGTCTCCAGGAATTAAAGATTAATCTCCAGGACACTGCAGCGAGCAACGCCCGGGAGAAAAATCCTAGGGGTGTTAAAAAAAACCAAGGCTTTTTTTTCTCCCCACTCTCTCGGACAAAAATGTTGGAGATGGCGGTGGGGAGGGAAAGGCTTACAGTCAAGAATCATCCAATCGGGTAACAAAGAGTCTGCTCACTTTCCAATTGGCTGTGGGAAGGTGGGGCGCCGCGACCAATGGCGGGAGAGTGGGGGCGGGGCAATTGGAGGTCATGTGATAAAATCTCCAGGCATGCGTCCAACAAAAAGAGGTGCCGACTCTGGGCCTGGTGGACAGGCTTCTGGCAACGCGCCCTCCAGGTGTCATTGTGATGCTGACAGTTGGCACATCGGCAATCCCTTTACCCACTTAAAATTATGAAGGGCCCATATAGAGTGGATAGGAAGGACCTATTTCCCTTAGCAGAGAGGTCAATAACCAGGGGGCATAGATTTAAAGTAATTGGTAGAAGGATTAGAGGGGAGCTGAGGAGAACTTTTTTCACCCAGAGGGTGGTGGGGGTCTGGAACGCACTGCCTGAAAGGATGGTAGAGGCAGAGACCCTTATCACATTTAAAAAGTACTTGAAAAAAGAGAGACAGGCAGAGAGAGAGACAGAGACAGTGACAGTCTCTGCCTCTTGGATATGCGCTTGAAGTGCTGTAACCTACAGGGCTACGGACCAAGAGCTGGAAAATGGGATTAGGCTGGAGAGCTCTTTGTCGGCCCGCATAGAAACGATGGGCCGAATGGCCTCCTTCTGTGCCGTAAATTTCTATGATTCTATGACTCGCAACTCCCATCAGATGTCAGCCCAAACACTGAACCTGGGAACTCTTCCCAATGACCCATACTGCACTCAGGTCACTGAAGGACAGGGACGTTCAATGCTGGAAGGGGCTAGTGAGGCCCATCTGACCCTTCCCAATCCCCACACTGTACGCTGTCACGTTGCGGAATTGTATTGCCCGTCACCCGTGGGACTTTGCCAAGCAAGTCGGCTCCAAAGAGCTAACACAAAACAATTGCTCAAAATCACAAAAACATGTAGAAAATATATTAAAACAGAATTTCTTTTTTACCTGAAAGATGGCGTACAGGGAAACTGTTAGCGGTCGGTTGCCGGAATATTCCCCCAATTTAAAGACATTTAGACCCCAATCGTTGATATGTTCCAACTCCTGAAGGAGCACAAACGCAACGACAGAGAGTTGGTTAATAAATTAATCACCGCGATTACGCAGAGAGAGCACATGTTCTCCTGTGCACCATATCTATCTACCGACGTACATCTGTCACACTTTCCGTGTCTGTCACAGCCTCTCTGACGCACTTCAAGCATCACACTCAATTTTCTGTGTCACACTTCAGAAACAAGTATAAAGAAACAAGGGGGAAGGATCCAATAACGTAAATGACCACAGCCAGAATATCTGCAGCCTCTCGAGCAATGGTCCCTTTAAGCTACGCAGCCGCGCAGTGCTCTGCAGCTCCCCCGCAGCCGGCTCACCGGCTTTTAAATGGGGAAAAACCACGCATGCGCTGTCTTTTGAATGGGCCGCGCAGCTCCTTAAAGGGGCCGCGCACCTAAAAAAAATTAAAGGGAACATTGCTCTTGAGTGCACTCGTACGAATTCAGTGTTTACTCAACAGCTATTTGACGTTCAGCCTTAACGGGAAACCCACTTAGACTGAACATGATACAATGTTCCTGAACTTACAAAACAGCATATTCAGAGACATAGCACGAGCTGCTGTATACCAGGATATGGGGGCGTGACCACTCCAGCTCTCACGCTCCACACGTTTTGTTACAGAAGCAAAAACAGTCACAGCAAAAGAAAGCCACTTCATTCTCGGTGCTTCCGTCCTGTTGCGTGAAACGAACCAGCCCTTTCCAATCTACAAAATTCCCTGACCTCACAGCAATTAAACGCAAGTTCACTCTGTATCGAACCCGTGCTGTACCTGCCCTGGGAGTGTTTGATGGGACAGTGTAGAGGGAGCTTTACTCTGTATCTAACCCCGTGCTGTACCTGCTCTGGGAGTGTTTGATGGGACAGTGCAGAGGGAGCTTTACTCTGTATCTAACCCGTGCTGTACCTGCCCTGGCAGTGTTTGATGGGACAGTGCAGAGGGAGCTTTACTCTGTATCTAACCCGTGCTGTACCTGCCCTGGGAGTGTTTGATGGGACAGTGTAGAGGGAGCTTTACTCTATATCTAACCTGTGCTCTACCTGCCCTGGGAGTGTTTGATGGGACAGTGTAGAGGGAGCTTTACTCTGTATCTAACCCGTGCTGTACCTGCCCTGGGAGTGTTTGATGGGACAGTGTAGAGGGAGCTTTACTCTGTATCTAACCCGTGCTGTACCTGCCCTGGGAGTGTTTGATGGGACAGTGTAGAGGGAGCTTTACTCTGTATCTAATCCGTGCTGTACCTGCCCAGGGAGTGTTTGATGGCACAGTGTAGAGGGAGCTTTACTCTGTATCTAACCCGTGCTGTACCTGCCCTGGGAGTGTTTGATGGGACAGTGTAGAACGAGCTTTACTCTGTATCTAACCCGTGCTGTACCTGCCCTGGGAGTGTTTGATGGGACAGTGCAGAGGGAGCTTTACTCTGTATCGAACCCGTGCTGTACCTGCCCTGGGAGTGTTTGATGGGACAGTGTAGAGGGAGCTTTACTCTGTATCTAACCCGTGCTGTACCTGCCCTGGGAGTGTTTGATGGGAGATGTGTAGAGGGAGCTTTACTCTGTATCTAACCCGTGCTGTACCTGCCCTGGGAGTGTTTGATGGGACAGTGCAGAGGGAGCTTTACTCTGTATCGAACCCCGTGCTGTACCTGCCCTGGGAGTGTTTGATGGGACAGTGTAGAGGGAGCTTTACTCTGTATCTAACCCGTGCTGTACCTGCCCTGGGAGTGTTTGATGGGAGATGTGTAGAGGGAGCTTTACTCTGTATCTAACCCGTGCTGTACCTGCCCTGGGAGTGTTTGATGGGACAGTGTAGAGGGAGCTTTACTCTGTATCTAACCCGTGCTGTACCTGCCCTGGGAGTGTTTGATGGGACAGTGAAGAGGGAGCTTTACTCTGTATCTAACCCGTGCTGTACCTGCCCTGGGAGTGTTTGATGGGACAGTGTAGAGAGCTTTACTCTGTATCTAACCCGTGCTGTACCTGCCCAGGGAGTGTTTGATGGGACAGTGTAGAGGAGCTT
This sequence comes from Squalus acanthias, assembly GCA_030390025.1. Lineage (NCBI taxonomy): Eukaryota > Metazoa > Chordata > Chondrichthyes > Squaliformes > Squalidae > Squalus > Squalus acanthias. Next base: position 38,989,177 of record CM059443.1, read on the forward strand.
TACTCTGTATCTAACCCGTGCTGTACCTGCCCTGGGAGTGTTTGATGGGACAGTGTAGAGGGAGCTTTACTCTGTATCTAACCCGTGCTGTACCTGCCCTGGGAGTGTTTGATGGGACAGTGTAGAGGGAGCTTTACTCTGTATCTAACCCGTGCTGTACCTGCCCTGGGAGTTTTTGATGGGACAGTGTAGAGGGAGCTTTACTCTGTATCTAACCCGTGCTGTACCTGCCCTGGGAGTGTTTGATGGGACAGTGTAGAGGGAGCTTTACTCTGTATCTAACCCGTGCTGTACTTGCCCTGTGAGTGTTTGATGGGGACAGTGTAGAGGAGGCTTTACTCTGTATCTAACCTGTGCTGTACTTGCCCTGGGAGTGTTTGATGGGGACAGTGTAGAGGGAGCTTTAATCTGTATCTAACCTGTGCTGTACCTGCCCTGGGAGTGTTTGATGGGACAGTGAAGAGGGAGCTTTACTCTGTATCTAACCCGTGCTGTACCTGCCCTGGGAGTGTTTGATGGGACAGTGTAGAGAGCTTTACTCTGTATCTAACCGTGCTGTACCTGCCCAGGGAGTGTTTGATGGGACAGTGAAGAGGGAGCTTTACTCTGTATCTAACCCGTGCTGTACCTGCCCTGGGAGTGTTTGATGGGACAGTGTAGAGAGCTTTACTCTGTATCTAACCCGTGCTGTACCTGCCCTGGGAGTGTTTGATGGGACAGTGCAGAGGGAGCTTTACTCTGTATCTAACCCGTGCTGTACCTGCCCTGGGAGTGTTTGATGGGACAGTGTAGAGGGAGCTTTACTCTGTATCAAACCCCGTGCTGTACCTGCCCTGGGAGTGTTTGATGGGACAGTGTAGAGAGCTTTACTCTGTATCTAACCCTTGCTGTACCTGCCCTGGGAGTGTTTGATGGGACAGTGCAGAGGGAGCTTTACTCTGTATCTAACCCGTGCTGTACGTGCCCTGGCAGTGTTTGATGGGACAGTGTAGAGGGAGCTTTACTCTGTATCTAACCCGTGCTGTACCTGCCCTGGGAGTGTGTGATGGGACAGTGTAGAGGGAGCTTTACTCTGTATCGAACCCGTGCTGTACCTGCCCTGGGAGTGTTTGATGGGACAGTGTAGAGGGAGCTTTACTCTGTATCTAACCCGTGCTGTACCTGCCCTGGGAGTGTTTGATGGGACAGTGTCGAGGGAGCTTTACTCTGTATCTAACCCGTGCTGTACCTGCCCTGGGAGTGTTTGATGGGACAGTGTAGAGGGAGCTTTACTCTGTATCTAACCCGTGCTGTACCTGCCCTGGAAGTGTTTGATGGGACAGTGTAGAGGGAGCTTTACTCTGTATCTAACCCGTGCTGTACCTGCCCTGGGAGTGTTTGATGGGACAGTGTAGAGGGAGCTTTACTCTGTATCTAACCCGTGCTGTACCTGCCCTGGGAGTGTTTGATGGGACAGTGTAGAGGGAGCTTTACTCTGTATCTAACCCGTGCTGTACCTGCCCTGGGAGTGTTTGATGGGACAGTGTAGAGGGAGCTTTACTCTGTATCTAACCCGTGCTGTACCTGCCTTGGGAGTGTTTGATGGGACAGTGTAGAGGGAGCTTTACTCTGTATCTAACCCGTGCTGTACCTGCCCAGGGAGTGTTTGATGGGACAGTGTAGAGGGAGCTTTACTCTGTATCTAACCCGTGCTGTACCTGCCCAGGGAGTGTTTGATGGGACAGTGTAGAGGGAGCTTTACTCTGTATCTAACCCGTGCTGTACCTGCCCTGGGAGTGTTTGATGGGACAGTGTAGAGGGAGCTTTACTCTGTATCTAACCCGTGCTGTACCTGCCCTGGGAGTGTTTGATGGGACAGTGTAGAGAGCTTTACTCTGTATCTAACCCCGTGCTGCACCTGCCCTGGGAGTGTTTGATGGGACAGTGTAGAGAGCTTTACGCTGTATCTAACCTGTGCTGTACCTGCCCTGGGAGTGTTTGATGGGACAGTGTAGAGGGAGCTTTACTCTGTATCTAACCCCGTGCTGTACCTGCCCTGGGAGTGTTTGATGGGACAGTGAAGAGGGAGCTTTACTCTGTATCTAACCCGTGCTGTACCTGCCCTGGGAGTGTTTGATGGGACAGTGCAGAGAGCTTTACTCTGTATCTAACCCGTGCTGCACCTGCCCTGGGAGTGTTTGATGGGACAGTGTAGAGGGAGCTTTACTCTGTATCTAACCCGTGCTGTACCTGCCCTGGGAGTGTTTGATGGGACAGTGTAGAGGGAGCTTTACTCTGTATCTAACCCGTGCTGTACCTGCCCTGGGAGTGTTTGATGGGACAGTGTAGAGGGAGCTTTACTCTGTATCAAACCCCGTGCTGTACCTGCCCTGGGAGTGTTTGATGGGACAGTGTAGAGGGAGCTTTACTCTGTATCTAACCCTTGCTGTACCTGCCCTGGGAGTGTTTGATGGGACAGTGTAGAGGGAGCTTTACTCTGTATCTAACCCGTGCTGTACGTGCCCTGGGAGTGTTTGATGGGACAGTGTAGAGGGAGCTTTACTCTGTATCTAACCCGTGCAGTACCTGCCCTGGGAGTGTGTGATGGGACAGTGTAGAGGGAGCTTTACTCTGTATCTAACCCGTGCTGTACCTGCCCTGGGAGTGTTTGATGGGACAGTGTAGAGGGAGCTTTACTCTGTATCTAACCCGTGCTGTACCTGCCCTGGGAGTGTTTGATGGGACAGTGTCGAGGGAGCTTTACTCTGTATCTAACCCGTGCTGTACCTGCCCTGGGAGTGTTTGATGGGACAGTGTAGAGGGAGCTTTACTCTGTATCTAACCCGTGCTGTACCTGCCCTGGGAGTGTTTGATGGGACAGTGTAGAGGGAGCTTTACTCTGTATCTAACCCGTGCTGTACCTGCCCTGGGAGTGTTTGATGGGACAGTGTAGAGGGAGCTTTACTCTGTATCGAACCCGTGCTGTACCTGCCCTGGGAGTGTTTGATGGGACAGTGTGGAGAGCTTTACTCTGTATCTAACCCGTGCTGTACCTGCTTTGGGAGTGTTTGATGGGACAGTGTAGAGGGAGCTTTACTCTGTATCTAACCCGTGCTGTACCTGCCCAGGGAGTGTTTGATGGGGACAGTGTAGAGGGAGCTTTACTCTGTATCTAACCTGTGCTGTACCTGCCCTGGGAGTGTTTGATGGGACAGTGAAGAGGGAGCTTTACTCTGTATCTAACCCGTGCTGTACCTGCCCTGGGAGTGTTTGATGGGACAGTGTAGAGAGCTTTACTCTGTATCTAACCCGTGCTGTACCTGCCCTGGGAGTGTTTGATGGGACAGTGTAGAGGGAGCTTTACTCTGTATCTAACCCATGCTGTACCTGCCCTGGCAGTGTTTGATGGGACAGTGTAGAGGGAGCTTTACTCTGTATCTAACCCGTGCTGTACCTGCCCTGGGAGTGTTTGATGGGACAGTGTAGAGAGCTTTACTCTGTATCTAACCCGTGCTGTACCTGCCCTGGGAGTGTTTGATGGGACAGTGTAGAGGGAGCTTTACTCTGTATCAAACCCGTGCTGTACCTGCCCTGGGAGTGTTTGATGGGACAGTGTAGAGGGTGCTTTACTATGTATCTAACCCGTGCTGTACCTGCCCTGGGAGTGTTTGATGGGACAGTGTCGAGGGAGCTTTACTCTGTATCTAACCCGTGCTGTACCTGCCCTGGGAGTGTTTGATGGGACAGTGTAGAGGGAGCTTTACTCTGTATCTAACCCGTGCTGTACCTGCCCTGGGACTGTTTGATGGGACAGTGTAGAGAGCTTTACTCTGTATCTAACCCGTGCTGTACCTGCTTTGGGAGTGTTTGATGGGACAGTGTAGAGGGAGCTTTACTCTGTATCTAACCCGTGCTGTACCTGCCCAGGGAGTGTTTGATGGGACAGTGTAGAGGGAGCTTTACTCTGTATCTAACCCGTGCTGTACCTGCCCTGGGAGTGTTTGATGGGACAGTGTAGAGGGAGCTTTACTCTGTATCTAACCCGTGCTGTACCTGCCCTGGGAGTGTTTGATGGGACAGTGTAGAGAGCTTTACTCTGTATCTAACCCCGTGCTGTACCTGCCCTGGGAGTGTTTGATGGGACAGTGTAGAGAGCTTTACTCTGTATCTAACCCCGTGCTGCACCTGCCCTGGGAGTGTTTGATGGGACAGTGAAGAGGGAGCTTTACTCTGTATCTGACCCGTGCTGTACCTGCCCTGGGAGTGTTTGATGGGACAGTGTAGAGGGAGCTTTACTCTGTATCTAACCCCGTGCTGCACCTGCCCTGGGAGTGTTTGATGGGACAGTGAAGAGGGAGCTTTACTCTGTATCTGACCCGTGCTGTACCTGCCCTGGGAGTGTTTGATGGGACAGTGTAGAGAGCTTTACTCTGTATCTAACCCGTGCTGTACCTGCCCAGGGAGTGTTTGATGGGACAGTGTAGAGGGAGCTTTACTCTGTATCTAACCCGTGCTGTACCTGCCCTGGGAGTGTTTGATGGGACAGTGGAGAGGGAGCTTTACTCTGTATCTAACCCGTGCTGTACCTGCCCTGGGAGTTTTTGATGGGACAGTGTAGAGGGAGCTTTACTCTGTATCTAACCCGTGCTGTACCTGCCCTGGGAGTGTTTGATGGGACAGTGTAGAGGGAGCTTTACTCTGTATCTAACCCGTGCTGTACCTGCCCTGGGAGTGTTTGATGGGACAGTGTAGAGGGAGCTTTACTCTGTATCTAACCCGTGCTGTACCTGCCCTGGGAGTGTTTGATGGGACAGTGTAGAGGGAGCTTTACTCTGTATCTAACCCGTGCTGTACCTGCCCTGGGAGTGTTTGATGGGACAGTGTAGAGGGAGCTTTACTCTGTATCTAACCCGTGCTGTACCTGCCCTGGGAGTGTTTGATGGGACAGTGTAGAGAGCTTTACTCTGTATCTAACCCGTGCTGTACCTGCTTTGGGAGTGTTTGATGGGACAGTGTAGAGGGAGCTTTACTCTGTATCTAACCCGTGCTGCACCTGCCCTGGGAGTGTTTGATGGGACAGTGTAGAGGGAGCTTTACTCTGTATCTAACCCGTGCTGTACCTGCCCTGGGAGTGTTTGATGGGACAGTGTAGAGGGAGCTTTACTCTGTATCTAACCCGTGCTGTACCTGCCCTGGGAGTGTTTGATGGGACAGTGTCGAGGGAGCTTTACTCTGGTATCTAACCCGTGCTGTACCTGCCCTGGGAGTGTTTGATGGGACAGTGTAGAGGGAGCTTTACTCTGTATCTAACCCGTGCTGTACCTGCCCTGGGAGTGTTTGATGGGACAGTGTAGATGGAGCTTTACTCTGTATCTAACCCGTGCTGTACCTGCCCTGGGAGTGTTTGATGGGACAGTGTAGAGGGAGCTTTACTCTGTATCTAACCCGTGCTGTACCTGCCCTGGAGTGTTTGATGGGACAGTGTAGAGGGAGCTTTACTCTGTATCTAACCCGTGCTGTACCTGCCCTGGGAGTGTTTGATGGGACAGTGTAGAGGGAGCTTTACTCTGTATCTAACCCGTGCTGTACCTGCCCTGGGAGTGTTTGATGGGACAGTGTAGAGGGAGCTTTACTCTGTATCTAACCCGTGCTGTACCTGCCCTGGAGTGTTTGATGGGACAGTGTAGAGAGCTTTACTCTGTATCTAACCCGTGCTGTACCTGCCCTGGGAGTGTTTGATGGGACAGTGTAGAGGGAGCTTTACTCTGTATCTAACCCGTGCTGTACCTGCCCTGGGAGTGTTTGATGGGACAGTGTAGAGGGAGCTTTACTCTGTATCTAACCCGTGCTGTACCTGCCCTGGGAGTGTTTGATGGGACAGTGTAGAGGGAGCTTTACTCTGTATCTAACCCGTGCTGTACCTGCCCTGGGAGTGTTTGATGGGACAGTGTAGAGGGAGCTTTACTCTGTATCTAACCCGTGCTGTACCTGCCCTGGGAGTGTTTGATGGGACAGTGTAGAGAGCTTTACTCTGTATCTAACCCGTGCTGTACCTGCCCTGGGAGTGTTTGATGGGACAGTGTAGAGGGAGCTTTACTCTGTATCTAACCCGTGCTGTACCTGCCCTGGGAGTGTTTGATGGGACAGTGTAGAGGGAGCTTTACTCTGTATCTAACCCGTGCTGTACCTGCCCTGGGAGTGTTTGATGGGACAGTGTAGAGGGAGCTTTACTCTGTATCTAACCCGTGCTGTACCTGCCCTGGGAGTGTTTGATGGGACAGTGTAGAGGGAGCTTTACTCTGTATCTAACCGTGCTGTACCTGCCCTGGGAGTGTTTGATGGGACAGTGTAGAGGGAGCTTTACTCTGTATCTAACCCGTGCTGTACCTGCCCTGGGAGTGTTTGATGGGACAGTGTAGAGGGAGCTTTACTCTGTATCTAACCCGTGCTGTACCTGCCCTGGGAGTGTTTGATGGGACAGTGTAGAGGGAGCTTTACTCTGTATCTAACCCGTGCTGTACCTGCCCTGGGAGTGTTTGATGGGACAGTGTAGAGGGAGCTTTACTCTGTATCTAACCCGTGCTGTACCTGCCCTGGGAGTGTTTGATGGGACAGTGTAGAGGGAGCTTTACTCTGTATCTAACCCGTGCTGTACCTGCCCTGGGAGTGTTTGATGGGACAGTGTAGAGGGAGCTTTACTCTGTATCTAACCCGTGCTGTACCTGCCCTGGGAGTGTTTGATGGGACAGTGTAGAGGGAGCTTTACTCTGTATCTAACCCGTGCTGTACCTGCCCTGGGAGTGTTTGATGGGACAGTGTAGAGGAGCTTTACTCTGTATCTAACCCGTGCTGTACCTGCCCTGGGAGTGTTTGATGGGACAGTGTAGAGGGAGCTTTACTCTGTATCTAACCCGTGCTGTACCTGCCCTGGAGTGTTTGATGGGACAGTGTAGAGGGAGCTTTACTCTGTATCTAACCCGTGCTGTACCTGCCCTGGGAGTGTTTGATGGGACAGTGTAGAGGGAGCTTTACTCTGTATCTAACCCGTGCTGTACCTGCCCTGGGAGTGTTTGATGGGACAGTGTAGAGGGAGCTTTACTCTGTATCTAACCCGTGCTGTACCTGCCCTGGAGTGTTTGATGGGACAGTGTAGAGGGAGCTTTACTCTGTATCTAACCCGTGCTGTACCTGCCCTGGGAGTGTTTGATGGGACAGTGTAGAGGGAGCTTTACTCTGTATCTAACCCGTGCTGTACCTGCCCTGGAGTGTTTGATGGGACAGTGTAGAGGGAGCTTTACTCTGTATCTAACCCGTGCTGTACCTGCCCTGGGAGTGTTTGATGGGACAGTGTAGAGGGAGCTTTACTCTGTATCTAACCCGTGCTGTACCTGCCCTGGGAGTGTTTGATGGGACAGTGTAGAGGGAGCTTTACTCTGTATCTAACCCGTGCTGTACCTGCCCTGGGAGTGTTTGATGCGACAGTGTAGAGGCTTTACTCTGTATCTAACCCGTGCTGTACCTGCCCTGGGAGTGTTTGATGGGACAGTGTAGAGGGAGCTTTACTCTGTATCTAACCCGTGCTGTACCTGCCCTGGAGTGTTTGATGGGACAGTGTAGAGGAGCTTTACTCTGTATCTAACCCGTGCTGTACCTGCCCTGGGAGTGTTTGATGGACAGTGTAGAGGGAGCTTTACTCTGTATCTAACCCGTGCTGTACCTGCCCTGGGAGTGTTTGATGGACAGTGTAGTAGAGAGCTTTACTCTGTATCTAACCCGTGCTGTACCTGCCCTGGGAGTGTTTGATGGGACAGTGTAGAGGGAGCTTTACTCTGTATCTAACCCGTGCTGTACCTGCCCTGGGAGTGTTTGATGGGACAGTGAAGAGGGAGCTTTACTCTGTATCTAACCCGTGCTGTACCTGCCCTGGAGTGTTTGATGGGACAGTGCAGAGGAGCTTTACTCTGTATCTAACCCCGTGCTGTACCTGCCCTGGGAGTGTTTGATGGGACAGTGTAGAGGGAGCTTTACTCTGTATCTACCCGTGCTGTACCTGCCCTGGGAGTGTTTGAGGGGACAGTGTAGAGGAGCTTTACTCTGTATCTAACCCGTGCTGTACCTGCCCTGGGAGTGTGTTGATGGGACAGTGTAGAGGGAGCTTTACTCTGTATCTAACCCGTGCTGTACCTGCCCTGGGAGTGTTTGATGGACAGTGTAGAGGGAGCTTTACTCTGTATCTAACCCGTGCTGTACCTGCCCTGGGAGTGTTTGATGGGACAGTGTAGAGAGCTTCACTCTGTATCTAACCCGTGCTGTACCTGCCCTGGGAGTGTTTGATGGGAAAGTGTAGAGGGAGCTTTACTCTGTATCTAACCCGTGCTGATCCTGCCCTGGGAGTGTTTGATGGGACAGTGTAGAGGGAGCTTTACCTCTGTATCTAACCGTGCTGTACCTGCCCTGGGAGTGTTTGATGGGACAGTGTAGAGGAGCTTTACTCTGTATCTAACCCGTGCTGTACCTGCCCTGGGAGTGTTTTGATGGGACAGTGTAGAGGGAGCTTTACTCTGTATCTAACCCGTGCTGTACCTGCCCTGGAGTGTTTGATGGGACAGTGTAGAGGAGCTTTACTCTGTATCTAACCCGTGCTGTACCTGCCCTGGGAGTGTTTGATGGGACAGTGTAGAGGGAGCTTTACTCTGTATCTAACCCGTGCTGTACCTGCCCTGGGAGTGTTTGATTGGGAAAGTGCAGAGGGAGGCTTTACTCTTATCTAACCCGTGCTGTTCCTGCCCTGGAGTGTTGATGGGACATTGTAGAGGGAGCTTTACTCTGTATCTAACCCTTGCTGTACCTGCCCTGGGGAGTGTTTGATGGGACAGTGTAGAGGGAGCTTTACTCTGTATCTAACCCGTGCTGTACCTGCCTGGGAGTGTTTGATGGGAACAGTGTAGAGGAGCTTTACTCTGTATCTAACCCGTGCTGTACCTGCCCTGGAGTGTTGATGGACAGTGGAGAGGGAGCTTTACTCTGTATCTAACCCTGTGCCTGTACCTCTTGGGAGTGTTTGAGTGGGACAGTGTAGAGGAGCTTTACTCTGTATCTAACCCTGCTGTACCTGCCCTGGGAGTGTTTTGATGGAGACAGTGTAGAGGGAGCTTTACTCTGTATCTAACCCGTGCTGTACCTGCCCTGGGAGTGTTTGATGGGACAGTGTAGAGGGGGAGCTTTACTCTGTATCTAACCCGTGCTGTACTGCCCTGGGGAGTGTTTGATGGGACAGTGTAGAGGGAGCTTTACTCTGTATCTAACCCGTGCTGTACCTGCCCTGGGAGTGTTTGATGGACAGTGTAGAGGGAGCTTTACTCTGTATCTAACCCGTGCTTGTACCTGCCCTGGGAGTGTTTGATGGGACAGTGTAGAGGAGCTTTATCTGTATCTAACCAGTGCTGTACCTGCCCTGGGGAGTGTTTGATGGGACAGTGTAGAGGAGCTTTACTCTGTATCTAACCCGTGCTGTACCTGCCCTGGAAGTGTTTGATGGGACAGTGTAGAGGGAGCTTTACTCTGTATCTAACCCGTGCTGTACCTGCCCTGGGAGTGTTTGATGGGACAGTGTAGAGGGAGCTTTACTCTGTTATCTAACCCGTGCTGTACCTGCCCTGGAGTGTTTGATGGGACAGTGTAGAGGAGCTTTACTCTGTATCTAACCCGTGCTGTACCTGCCCTGGGAGTGTTTGATGGACAGTGTAGAGGGAGCTTTACTCTGTATCTACCTCGTGCTGTACCTGCCTGGGAGTGTTTGATGGGACAGTGTAGAGGGAGCTTACTCTGTATCTAACCCGTGCTGTACCTGCCCTGGGAGTGTTTGATGGGACAGTGTAGAGGGAGCTTTACTCTGTATCTAACCCGTGCTGTACCTGCCCTGGGAGTGTTTGATGGGACAGTGTAGAGGGAGCTTTACTCTGTATCTAACCCTGCTGTACCTGCCCTGGGAGTGTTTGATGGGACAGTGTAGAGGGAGCTTTAACTCGTATCTAACCCGTGCTGTACTGCCCTGGGAGTGTTTGATGGGACAGTGTAGAGGGAGCTTTACTCTGTATCTAACCCGTGCTGTACCTGCCCTGGGAGTGTTTGATGGGACAGTGTAGAGGGAGCTTTACTCTGTATCTTAACCCGTGCTGTACCTGCCCTGGGAGTGTTTGATGGGACAGTGTAGAGGGAGCTTTACTCTGTATCTAACCCGTGCTGTACCTGCCCTGGGAGTGTTTGATGGGACAGTGTAGAGGGAGCTTTACTCTGTATCTAAGCCCGTGCTGTACCTGCCCTGGGAGTGTTTGATGGGACAGTGAAGAGGGAGCTTTACTCTGTATCTAACCCGTGCTGTACCTGCCCTGGGAGTGTTTGATGGGACAGTGTAGAGGGAGCTTTACTCTGTATCTGACCCGTGCTGTACCTGCCCTGGGAGTGTTTGATGGGACAGTGTAGAGGGAGCTTTACTCTGTATCTAACCCGTGCTGTACCTGCCCTGGGAGTGTTTGATGGACAGTGTAGAGGGAGCTTTACTCTGTATCTAACCCGTGCTGTACCTGCCCTGGGAGTGTTTGATGGGACAGTGTAGAGGGAGCTTTACTCTGTATCTAACCCGTGCTGTACCTGCCCTGGGAGTGTTTGATGGGACAGTGTAGAGGAGCTTTACTCTGTATCTAACCCGTGCTGTACCTGCCCTGGGAGTGTTTGATGGGACAGTGTAGAGGGAGCTTTACTCTGTATCTAACCCGTGCTGTACCTGCCCTGGAGTGTTTGATGGGACAGTGTAGAGGGAGCTTACTCTTATCTAACCCGTGCTGTACCTGCCCTGGGAGTGTTTGATGGGACAGTGTAGAGGGAGCTTTACTCTGTATCTAACCCGTGCTGTACCTGCCCTGGGAGTGTTTGATGGACAGTGTAGAGGGAGCTTTACTCTGTATCTAACCCGTGCTGTACCTGCCCTGGGAGTGTTTGATGGACAGTGTAGAGGGAGCTTTACTCTGTATCTAACCCGTGCTGTACCTGCCCTGGGAGTGTTTGATGGGACAGTGTAGAGGGAGCTTTACTCTGTATCTAACCCGTGCTGTACCTGCCCTGGGAGTGTTTGATGGACAGTGTAGAGGGAGCTTTACTCTGTATCTAACCCGTGCTGTACCTGCCCTGGGAGTGTTTGATGGGACAGTGTAGAGGGAGCTTTACTCTGTATCTAACCCGTGCTGTACCTGCCCTGGGAGTGTTTGATGGGACAGTGTAGAGGGAGCTTTACTCTGTATCTAACCCGTGCTGTACCTGCCCTGGGAGTGTTTGATGGGACAGTGTAGAGGGAGCTTTACTCTGTATCTAACCCGTGCTGTACCTGCCCTGGGAGTGTTTGATGGGACAGTGTAGAGGGAGCTTTACTCTGTATCTAACCCGTGCTGTACCTGCCCTGGGAGTGTTTGATGGGACAGTGTAGAGGGAGCTTTACTCTGTATCTAACCCGTGCTGTACCTGCCCTGGGAGTGTTTGATGGGACAGTGTAGAGGGAGCTTTACTCTGTATCTAACCCGTGCTGTACCTGCCCTGGGAGTGTTTGATGGGACAGTGTAGAGGGAGCTTTACTCTGTATCTAACCCGTGCTGTACCTGCCCTGGGAGTGTTTGATGGGACAGTGTAGAGGGAGCTTTACTCTGTATCTAACCCGTGCTGTACCTGCCCTGGGAGTGTTTGATGGGACAGTGTAGAGGGAGCTTTACTCTGTATCTAACCCGTGCTGTACCTGCCCTGGGAGTGTTTGATGGGACAGTGTAGAGGGAGCTTTACTCTGTATCTAACCCGTGCTGTACCTGCCCTGGGAGTGTTTGATGGGACAGTGTAGAGGGAGCTTTACTCTGTATCTAACCCGTGCTGTACCTGCCCTGGGAGTGTTTGATGGACAGTGTAGAGGGAGCTTTACTCTGTATCTAACCCGTGCTGTACCTGCCCTGGGAGTGTTTGATGGGACAGTGTAGAGGGAGCTTTACTCTGTATCTAACCCGTGCTGTACCTGCCCTGGGAGTGTTTGATGGGACAGTGTAGAGGGAGCTTTACTCTGTATCTAACCCGTGCTGTACCTGCCCTGGGAGTGTTTGATGGGACAGTGTAGAGGGAGCTTTACTCTGTATCTAACCCGTGCTGTACCTGCCCTGGGAGTGTTTGATGGGACAGTGTAGAGGGAGCTTTACTCTGTATCTAACCCGTGCTGTACCTGCCCTGGGAGTGTTTGATGGGACAGTGTAGAGGGAGCTTTACTCTGTATCTAACCCGTGCTGTACCTGCCCTGGGAGTGTTTGATGGGACAGTGTAGAGGGAGCTTTACTCTGTATCTAACCCGTGCTGTACCTGCCCTGGGAGTGTTTGATGGGACAGTGTAGAGGGAGCTTTACTCTGTATCTAACCCGTGCTGTACCTGCCCTGGGAGTGTTTGATGGGACAGTGTAGAGGGAGCTTTACTCTGTATCTAACCCGTGCTGTACCTGCCCTGGGAGTGTTTGATGGGACAGTGTAGAGGGAGCTTTACTCTGTATCTAACCCGTGCTGTACCTGCCCTGGGAGTGTTTGATGGGACAGTGTAGAGGGAGCTTTACTCTGTATCTAACCCGTGCTGTACCTGCCCTGGGAGTGTTTGATGGGACAGTGTAGAGGGAGCTTTACTCTGTATCTAACCCGTGCTGTACCTGCCCTGGGAGTGTTGATGGGACAGTGTAGAGGGAGCTTTACTCTGTATCTAACCCGTGCTGTACCTGCCCTGGGAGTGTTTGATGGGACAGTGTAGAGGGAGCTTTACTCTGTATCTAACCCGTGCTGTACCTGCCCTGGGAGTGTTTGATGGGACAGTGTAGAGGGAGCTTTACTCTGTATCTAACCCGTGCTGTACCTGCCCTGGGAGTGTTTGATGGGACAGTGTAGAGGGAGCTTTACTCTGTATCTAACCCGTGCTGTACCTGCCCTGGGAGTGTTTGATGGGACAGTGTAGAGGGAGCTTTACTCTGTATCTAACCCGTGCTGTACCTGCCCTGGGAGTGTTTGATGGGACAGTGTAGAGGGAGCTTTACTCTGTATCTAACCCGTGCTGTACCTGCCCTGGGAGTGTTTGATGGGACAGTGTAGAGGGAGCTTTACTCTGTATCTAACCCTGCTGTACCTGCCCTGGGAGTGTTTGATGGGACAGTGTAGAGGGAGCTTTACTCTGTATCTAACCCGTGCTGTACCTGCCCTGGGAGTGTTTGATGGGACAGTGTAGAGGGAGCTTTACTCTGTATCTAACCCGTGCTGTACCTGCCCTGGGAGTGTTTGATGGGACAGTGTAGAGGGAGCTTTACTCTGTATCTAACCCGTGCTGTACCTGCCCTGGGAGTGTTTGATGGGACAGTGTAGAGGGAGCTTTACTCTGTATCTAACCCGTGCTGTACCTGCCCTGGGAGTGTTTGATGGGACAGTGTAGAGGGAGCTTTACTCTGTATCTAACCCGTGCTGTACCTGCCCTGGGAGTGTTTGATGGGACAGTGTAGAGGGAGCTTTACTCTGTATCTAACCCGTGCTGTACCTGCCCTGGGAGTGTTTGATGGGACAGTGTAGAGGAGCTTTACTCTGTATCTAACCCGTGCTGTACTTGCCCTGGGAGTGTTTGATGGGACAGTGAGAGGGAGCTTACTCTGTATCTAACCCGTGCTGTACCTGCCCTGGGAGTGTTTGATGGGGACAGTGTAGAGGGAGCTTTACTCTGTATCTAACCTGTGCTGTACCTGCCCTGGAGTGTTTGATGGGACAGTGTAGAGGGAGCTTTACTCTGTATCTAACCCGTGCTGTACCTGCCCTGGGAGTGTTTGATGGGACAGTGTAGAGAGCTTTACTCTGTATCTAACCCGTGCTGTACCTGCCCAGGGAGTGTTTGATGGGACAGTGTAGAGGGAGCTTTACTCTGTATCTAACCCGTGCTGTACCTGCCTGGGAGTGTTTGATGGTACAGTGTAGAGGGAGCTTTCCTGTATCTAACCCGTGCTGTACCTTCCCTGGGAGTGTTTGATGGGACAGTGTAGAGGGAGCTTTACTCTGTATCTAACCCGTGCTGTACCTGCCCTGGGAGTGTTTGATGGGACAGTGTAGAGGGAGCTTTACTCTGTATCTAACCCGTGCTGTACCTGCCCTGGGAGTGTTTGATGGGACAGTGTAGAGGGAGCTTTACTCTCTATTTCGTGTGTGCAATTCTGTTAGATGCAGGAGATGGTTCTGTGATAGATAGTAGATTGGCGGTTAGGATCAGATCAGCCATGATCTTATGAATGGCGGAGCAGGCTCGAGGGGCCCGATTGGCCCTACTCCTGCTCCTATTTCTATGTTTCATATGTTCTTATGTATCTAACCCGGCTGTACCTGCCCTGGGATAGTGTTTGATGGGACATTGTTGAGGGAGCTTTACCTCTGTATCTAACCCGTGCTGTACTGCCTCTGGGACTGTTTGATGGGACAGTGTAGAGTGAGCTTTACTCTGTAACTAACCGTGCTGTACCTGCCCCTGGGAGTGTTTGACTGTGACAGTGTAGAGGGAGCTTTACTCTGTATCTAACCCGTACTGTACCTGCCCTGGAGTGTTTGATGGGACAGTAGTAGAGGGTGCTTTACTCTATCTCTTAACCGTCTGTACCTGCCCTGGGAGTGTTTGATGGACTGTGTAAGGGGGAGCTTTACACTGTATCTAACCCGTGCTGTACCTGCCCTGGAATTGTTTGATGGGCCAGTGTCGAAGGAGCTATACTTCTTTGAGCCGAGATGTCTCCGAAAACTAAATGTTCCACTGTCGACATTTAA